>JBAMHW010000007.1:16166918-16184818 GCA_037177495.1 Rhadinocentrus ornatus | reverse complement strand
ATATATATATATATATATATATAAATAAAACAAAAATAAATAAATTAGTCACACATGAGAGTGCTAATGGGCCCAGTGGCAGAAAATGTCAGTACTTATTGTCTGAGGCCTCTTGCGGTTTTGTCACTGGAAAATAGGAGGAAAGGACTTTGTGGCAAAGAGGGTTTTAGTGTGCTAGAAGGAATTATTCAGTGAAGCAAGAGAAACTTTTTCATGTAATGGCGAGGGAACAAGTGAGAGAGAATCTATTCCAAAAGCTGCCACACTAAAATTCAAGTCATAAATAAAGAAAACAGCCAAGCGGGGCACAAGAGTGCAAAACATCTTTGTTATACTTCGGGGAGGCTGGGAGCGGCTGGGGTCACAACAGGCTGCACTCAGTCAAGTAAACACCCACTTAGGAGCACTGATTTATTTGATTTATTCAAATGCCTTGGGTTTCCACTGATGCATGCTAAAGCGAGGGTCTGACTCATTTAGAGCAAGAAGAAACGTGACAAAAGGTCACAGTGAATCTTCTGTTTTAACATGACCCCTGGTGCAAACTTCGCTATAACAATAGGCCACTGCAAGTGAAACAGAAATAGATCAAAATCAGAACACTAAGCCAAAATGGCAACTTCACTCTCATAAGAAGTCTCTCTGCTTAGGAAATAAAACATTTTTATTAAAACACTGACAGAAACACAGTTTGATCTACACAATCACGGTTAATGTTAAGTGTTTCCAAACACTCCAGTCGGCTAATACAGTTTAGAACAGGGATGGCCAAAGTTGGTCCTCAAGGGCCACAATCCTGCAGGTTGTCCAAGTTTCCCTGCTCCAGCACACCGGACTCAAATAAATGGATCCAACAGCCTGTATTTCACTGCCTTGTACCTGTGACATGCGCAATGACAATAAAGTTGAATCTGAATAACGATCTGCACAATGACTCATTAGTTTAAGTCAGGTGTGTTGGAGCAGGGAAAGATGGAAAACCTGCAGGATTGTGGCCCTCGAGGATCGACGTTGGACACCCCTGGTTTAGAAGCTTGTGTCATGAAAGTACATTTTCAGGAGATGCAAAGAAGTTCATGAAATGATAACTAATTCATCAAAAAAAGATGAGTGCGATTGTTGAGAACCTGAACTGTATGAATTCAGTCATTAGTCCAAAGAGAGTGAGAGCATTTTTTTTTTAATAATATATTAAATCATTTTAATGAATATTAGTCTGGTTCCAGCTTAAAAAAGAAAAGGCAGTTAGGTTTTGGCCACAACTAGGCAAAAATAATCATCAGCACATTCTGATTAAAGTGTTTTGAGTTGACATATCCCCACTTGATTTTGTTTGGGTGGCTGTGGCTTAGGAGGAAGAACAGTTGTCTTTCAACCGGATGGTTGAAGGATCGATTACAGGCTTTCCCTGACTACATGTCAAAGTGTCCTTGGATGTGCCTATCGGGGTATGAATGTGTGTGTGAATGGGTGAATGTGACAAGTAGTGTAAAGCGCTTTGAGCGGTCAAGCTGACTGGAAAAGCGCTATATAAGTACAAGTCCATTTACAGATTGCAAAAAAAAAGTTAGCTCTTTACGGAGACTGGTCTTTTCAGTGCTCCTTTTTTTGCTCCTCTAAAAACAAATGTACACTCAAATTCCACAACAGATTTTATTCCATTTCAGCAAGCAGGGAAAATGGATTTGATGTTAGTAAATCGTGCTGGATAAGTTGCTACTACAATCAAAGCAACTGGAGAAAAGGATGACAGACTTTAGAAAAAGGAAAGTTGAAAGAGAGCCTAATCATAACAGAACGTTTCAATAGCATTTCAGAAATGGAGACAAACTTGTGACAGCACCTGTCTCAAGCTAGATTCCAAGCTTGATTTCTACAGCTGAGCGGATGAAGCACACAGCTTTCAGTGGTTTCGTATTTCATGTTATGCTATTAAATAGCCAAAAAGAAGAGTCACACACTAATATTTACTTGGACAAACTGTAGTTTTGAACATGGCATGCATGTACTATGGCATTTTTTCAATAAGCTTACACAACGTCACAACATTCATTTTCACCCAGAGCTGATATACATTTTTTTGCCAAGATCTTGAGCTGATTATTGGAGAGTTGGATGGCTAAGTGAAGTCTTCCCCAGCACACACTGAAGATTCTCAGTGAGATTCAGCTCTGGTGGCCAATCCATGTATGAAAACATTGCTCCCTGAACTTCCTGAATATTTCACAATTTGAGCATGATAAGTCCTAGGACTGATGTCTTAGAATATGTAAATATAAAAAGGAAAAACCTGGTAACAATATATTTAGGTGGTTCTCTGTAATTACCATCATTCAAGCAAACTTCAATGGGTATTATTCGCCATTTCTTACATTAGAAACAAAACGTGAAACACATGAAAGTTGTATTATTTAGCTACAGCATTTTTATATACAATAAAAAATGTGAGTTGGCAGAGTTGTATATTCCCTAATAGTAACTTCCTATCAAATCAAGTTTAAGAAATATCTCGACAGACTCTGGATCAGCAGGATGTTACTCAAAACCGCGCTCACTGATGTTCAATTACAGCTTTACAGTGTCAAATCTGTCTCCTCGCTGCTTGTGTCCACTGCAAACTAGTGCCAGAATAAAGAAAGTTTTTTGTCTGTTGTCTGAGTAGAATACAAAACCCTCTTTGGAAAATGGGTTTTAAGTGGCTATTTCAAAAATTGTCTGTAAATTTTGTCAAAACTTTGCACTTTGTCAATGCAGAGACAAAACGCCTTAAAAATTTTGCAAATCCTGCAATTTATAAAATTCATGTTTACTCCAATAAAGCCAAAAAAAAAAAAAGATAAAATAAAAAAATAAAAATTAAGACAGACCGTCAGCCCTGAGGAAGTCTACCACCTACATAGACACGGACTGAAAATAAAAGATGGACACAGCCCATCAAACGTTAATTGAGTGAGGATATGCCTGATGGCTGCTAAGTGTGACGTCCAAAATGTTCCTGGCTTCAACGGGCAATCATAAAACAACTTTTTTCACTCAATTCTACAATTTCCTCCTCGACCTCTTCAATAAATTTAAATCCCTCCAACAGTTGAGGCATCAATTAGCTCATTTTGATCCCTCTGATTAGTGTGCTAGTGGCCCTTGTGACAATAATTCCATAATCAAGTAGATATTAGCCATCAAAGATTCATTTTTGGCTGTGATTAGCTTGACTGACAAGACATGGCTAATTTACCAGCAAACTGTAATCACATCCTAATTGTTCCTGATCCATTATTGTTGTTTTGCTGTTGTAAATTGTCAGTGGACTAGACAACATACTTTCCACAGTGTTATGCTAGAATGCTGAATTTACATTTAGCTCTCTGCAGTTGTTTCTTGTTTTGTTTTTTTGTTTGTTTGTTTTTTTGGTTAATTGGAGAAACAGACGTTCAAACAGAACTAGCTTCCCTTCTCCCCCTCAGAATGAAAAGGGAATTTTTCTCTTAGTCTCCATCTGAATGCAGTTTGCAGTTATCCTTAGAGACAGCAAATGTGCGCTCCACATTTTTGTTTATTGACAAGGAGACAATTATCATTTATTTCAGGAATAACCCTGGCAATCAAGGTTGCTAGCATTAGATTACTTTGTGCTCCCCCAAAAAGTGTTTTGATTTCCAGCTCCAAAAGCTCAAAAAGGTTAAAGAAAAAATAAAAACTTTAAAACAGTTCTTTAAAACCAGTGGGTGATTGAAAGAGGTCTATACAATATCCAATTAACAAAATTCCCACCGAAAATGAACAAAGACAAATGAAGTTCCTTATCCTTTTTTTACATTTCCACAAACAATTTTATTCTGATCTAGTGCAGAGCTGATTTGCAAAAGTATACCCTTCATTTTGGATGAATGATGTGCTCTGACAACCAGCAGTTGCAAATACCCAGCTGTTTGCACATTCTGGGTCATCGCTCAAAGGACAAGCATTCGATAATTTGGCAGATAAACCAAACAATAATACTGCAATAATACCATCTACAGTATTTCACTTCGCGGTGGGAGAGTCTCCCTGATGAATACTGCAGAAATAGGACAGGAAATGATCTCTGCAGACAGTAAATGGCCCGGTCATGGAGGAGATCAGGACAAAAGCAATTAGGTACTTAATAGATCACACTTATGCAGTTCTAGAGGAGGCAACCAAGCACGGCACAGGCTGGTCAGCAACATAATGAATAAAGAGTCCAATTTTCATTTGAAGGATAGATCCATTAAGAGATCTAATGCTTTGAGCAAAAGTGATAGAGGGAGAGAGGAATCTTAGTATCTGCAGCTCTGTCAACCTAATAGCATTTCTTTGATTTGGTGTCAACAGATATTGTTAAAGCTTTATTAAAATACAGTATGTGTCACTACTTCTTCAAAGGGTGACGTGTAGCAAAGGTGGAAAATTCAACAGCTTTGTCTTAGTTAAAGAGATTGTATCCTTTGGTTGAGCATATATTGTCTGAATCTATCTTCTGAGACTGCCGTTGGTAAACTGCAAGTCCATGGCCCTTGATATTATGTATTGATTGCTGGTGACAAGTTAAGCCAATTTATGCTCCCTTAAATAGGTACAGTGTTTCCCCTGCCATTATACTAGAGGAGCACCCTGTCCCTGAACAGAACCAGTTTATATAATGTCTGATTAAAATCTAAACTGTCTGATGTTATTGATCTGTTTTATATGATGGCATATCTGTGAGTTCCGGCCTGACGCCACACTGATTTTAAGGTTGTTGAGAATTACACCCTGCAGCCTGTATCTAAGTTACAAGTATGAAACTTAAGAGTCAAACAGACTAATTGTTATTTGTTGATAGATAGATGGATGCCCCCCCAACTTGACCCGCCCCCTCAAGGCTGTGAACCTGGGGGAAACACGTCCCCCCTACTGGACCCGCCCCCTCAAGGCTGTGAACCTGGGGGAACACTGAGGTATGTCAGTTTCAAATGCTGTCATTCGTCGACAACCTCAACAAGAGCTCCCACCGTCACTACAATTTTTGCCCTTGTCGTCTTCTTCTTCTCCTTCTTCCCGATCCTCTTCTTCTCTGGTCCTTTCGCTGGTCGCAGCTAGACTACTCAGTGTCTATTCAATGGTCTTGCTCAGCTTGCTGCATCAGACGATGTATCTGCAAGGCCTCCGAAAACAGATCAAATACGTGCATAAGCGATGCAGTAGATGGATGAAAGTGTCCATCTGCGTAGTCGTCATCTGCGTCGAGCATCAATGAGCCTTTTACTGTGATCCTTCTTAGAACTTTAAGCAAGAGCTTAAGGATATATACACAAAACATGCTATTACAAGCTATCACTTTGCACAGACAAACTTGCCAGGGCACCACAGAGCCTTATGAACCCTGTGCTGAATGAATCATCTCCTTGGTGGGAGAGCAGATACATGCAGTTATTCAGTGATTTTTGGCTAACAAAGAAAGAGGAGGAAAAAGTGTTAGCGACACAAACTAAAATACTATTGGCCCTAACCACAGCAATGCAACTCAAGCATATTATACATTCATGGAAAGTGGAAAAATATCCTGAACTCATATTCTTTAGTCAACAGTTCCTGAAAAAAAAAAAAAAAAACAGCCCCAAAAAAAAAAAAAAAAAAAGTAAAAATAAATCACATGAACAATACTTGTTAAATTTTTTTTTTTTTTACTAAAATTACTTTTAAACTAAACTAAAATTACTGAGAAGTAAAGTAGGTGCAACACTCCAAGCCTGCTGGAATAACTCTGGATGTTTAAACTGAATGCTACAAACAGATCTTAAGGGATAAAAAAAAAATCTACTGATGCACTGGTGATTTGTACAATTACACACAGATTACAATGACCATTCATTATACAAAACTAGACTTAGTAAAACTCTGACATGGATAGAACTCTAAATACCTTAAAGCCCTCCTGTCTCGGTGCAGCTAGCTAAAAGGCTGTGCTATTTCTGGATGGTGAACCCCAGCTAAACTTAATCCTGTCTGTTTTTCAACATCCACCACCGCACTGCTGGTCTGAATTCCTGGGAGGGCCAAAGTAAGATCACTAATGAATGATGACAAATACTATGATGCAATGTGGATGCTGAAAGATTTGAAAGGACAGCTTCATCATCTAATGCATGATGTGCTGTTAAGTCCTGGAAATGTTATAATGTGATGCAAAACCTGCTAGGGCTTTAATGCCTTGCAGGGCAGTCTCTAGACAAATGAGGTTCTGGTAATTTAGTCTCTGTTTCACCCATATAAATTTAATACACATGGTAATCATGAAGAGATAATATTTAAACCCTTTAAAATGGCTAATCACTGAAACTAAAACATCCCAAGACAATAAAACAACTATTCTGCCACAGGACAATTCTTAACGCCCATACCATTGTAATGCCATATAGCAACTCCTGAGGTTATGTTTTTTTTCCTTGGATCCACATCTGTGAGAATTTGTGTGACATGTCACTTAGAAAAACCCACTTCACCGGCACTGCCCACCCTGTTCTCAGCCATGAATCCCTTATCCCGAATTTATTTGCAGTTAGCAAGGCATTTTCTTTTGAGTGCAGCCGAAGAGGTGTCTATCACGCCTGTTGTCTTGGTGCTTGTGTCGGTTAATGAGGGTCTGGTCAGGAGGCAGATGCTGACAGCTCAGCTCCTTATGAGCCTTTGTTGAAATAGTAGCTTGTTGTCCACTGAAAACACTTCTACAATGAGTATAGCTATAATTTTCAAATAGCTGTTTACCTGCAGGTTACGTCCATACCTGGGAACTTAAAAAAAAAAAAAAAATAAAGAACGTGTGGGATTTGGTTTAATGAGAAGGTTGATAACTTGTTTATCTTATATATGAATAGAAACACCCATGAGAGCACAAACACACAAATGACATCCTTCTCAGAAACAATTCCACTGATCTCCAGGTTGTAGCAATATGTCAGAAAACCCAGCAATGTGCAAGCAGGACAGCTTACTGAGAAATAAACAATATAGGATTCAAACTCCAGGGATGAAGCTGGGCAAATAATTGAATTTGGCTCTCATTTATAATAATGAATTTGAAATAAGCTGCGATGGACTGGTGACCTGTCCAGGGTGTACCCTGCCTTCACCTGAAACCCTGCTGGGATAGGCTCCAGCTCACCCCGCGACCCCTAATGGGAACAAGCGGTACAGAAAATGACTGACTGACTGAATTTGAAATAAGGATAAAAACCACCACTGAATAACCCCCCCCCAAAAGCAGGAAAAACGTTTAAGAAAATAGGTACACAATATTTCCAGAATCCATTAGTATTTATTGCTACCTAAAAAATATTAACAAAATAATTATTATTCTTTTGTGCAAGTGTGGGGTGAAAAAAAAAAAAATCCAACTGAACTTCTTGCACTTTGACCATTCACAGTATGTGATGAAATAAACAATAACACTAGGTCAGAAAAATAGGATAAAACTAAAACCTAGCTGAGAATATTCCTGTCTGTGCCAAAACTTCTCATGACATCATCATGACACCAGAAATCCTGACAGATGCCATAGCCATGTCTCAGACCACAGTAGTGATGGCACCTGGGCCACACTCAGAATGAAGAAACAAGAAGTGAATCGAGTAAACAAGATGAATCCCTTTCATTAACAGAAGGACTGCAGGCTCTCCTGTCATTCCACCATTAATTATCTAGTCTTATGTGAAGATTAGGGCAGCGAAACCAAGCCAACAGCCAAAGTCCACTGAATGGGTCTACCCATGTTTAATTACCGAAACAACAATAACAAATGAAGCCTCACAGATCACGCAACAGGATGGCCACAGCAGCTATGATTTGGCTGAGCCTGCCTCCTTCCCCATGAGGTGTCTTTCTTCTCTTCTGTCTCTCCTTGTGCCATCTATTCATTCATTACAGAGCAGACCAAGTAAAGTGGGGACTGTACTCAACCCTGTAATTAATGGCTGAAATGAGACAAAATCGAGGCAAAATAGTGTGGCGGGCACAAGGTGGCAAAGACAGATAATTTAATATGTGAAAAATCTATAATGCAACTACGACTGCAGCACCTAGTTATTTTGCTAATTATTTTAGATTGATTAACAAAGAGAGTCTCTTAAAATGAATCCCTGCAATTCTTTTCCAGGTAAACGGAACAAATGCAATTGTTAAACTGGGTGCATCTGTTAAATTGACTAAAAGATTAGTACTGTTAAGTGCCAAATTAAACCCCCCACATTTTCAGAAACAATAGGAATGACTATATAACAGCATTATCTATTAATATTTACAACTTCAATGTAGACAATACTAGCACAGAACACTATTTGCATGCAATTCAGTGTCAGTCGGTGTCAGCAGTTCACGTGTTTGTTTCTCTCCCATCATTCATGTTTTATACTGTATTCTATACCGGAGTTTGTAATAAAACTCTGGTACCTTGTGTATACACTTTAATATACACTATAATTCTCTTTTGAGGATTTTTTTTATAATAAAAGTTATTTGATCAGTTGCTTCAGGCCTAAAACACAGCATCCACAAATGCTATATCAAAATTTTCAACCTGTCCTACATTCTTAAAATCCGTCACATTTACAAGGAGAGAAGTCCTGAATAAAAAGAAAACCTGAGCCAAGAACTGTGACCAAGATGAATTATTTTTTTTTTCATCCCAAGAGAAACTGCTCTAAACTGTAAAGCACCACACATATAAATACAGTGAAACCTTTTGCATAATGAAATTAAATGATCAAGGGAGGATAGTAATAATTATTTATATTATAATAGGAAACAAAAGAATAATAAGAATTCCAGTAAAATGTGAGAATTTCCTGGTGATATATTAGATTAAAGATCCTTGGGGTTTTTAGACATAATTGGACAAATGCGATTTGAAGTTGATGCCTCAAGGAAATGATGACAGGCAACACCTCTCCCCCTTCACATTTAATGGACCAAATGATCATTTAAAGACTTAAAGCTATCTAACTTTTATTAAATTTAAGCCTGTTAAACAATGGCTTCCATGCTGATATTTAGAAAACATTAAAAAAAAAAAACATTTCATAAAAACAGAGCACTAATGAGAAGCTCTCTCAATCTCAAAGCACAATTTTTATACCTACGGGGCAAAAACACATCAAAAAAAGTATTACCACAGAAGCTTTAGCCGAAAGAAAACTTCTGAATTTTTAAGTACCTTTCTCCATAGTAAAATGTACTAGCACAATGCCAAGCTTATTTTCCGTTTCGGGAAATAAAGGTCACTTAATAAGGCTGTTGAAAAAAAACACGATAACAGCGGACGGTAGGGACATGCGTTTATATATACACACATACAAACACATACATACATACATACACACACACACTTTAGGTTCTCCAGATAAAGTGGGTTGTGGTGGTAATTTTCCGTCATCTGTTATAGCTGCAGTAACAAAGAACCTGAACAAACTGATAGAGAAAGCTGCCTCTATGCTTCAGGCTGCTGTGGAGCCCCTGAAGTTGACTACGCAAAAAACTATTGCACATCATCTTCCAGACATAGGGATTAAAAAAGTGAGTGCTTTCAGTCAGAGGCTTCTTCATGTCTGTTCGGTACAGCAAATCATTCCTATTTAAAAAAGTAGGCTTAACTTGATGACACTTTGTTCTCCTTGTTGGTACACATTTATTATTTATACAGCAAGAATAAACCTTCTCTCTGGGTACCTAGAAAGAATCACTGAACGAAATTAAACTGATTTCAAAGCATATAAAGATGTTATTTCCCTTGCTCATTCTTCTGCTGTTCAGTCCTATTACAGGTCAACCTTTTAGCTCAAAGCAAATATTTTCAAAGCATAACAGGCATATTTCCAGTGATTATTTCTTACAGACTAACTTACACATTTTAATGTAGAAGAGCAGAAGGGCATATTCTTAGAAGCTTCTTAATCCAAATGACCTCAGGCAGAAAATCTTGCAACACAACAGAAGATGATCATTGAGACAATAAATACATTAAAACAATGACATTTGCTCAACAACATGACTATATTTGAACTTTTAAAAGAGGAGTAGATCTTTCTGTGTGTGTGTGTGGGGGGGGGGTTACAAAGTCAAGAACTACATGCTGCTTTTGCAGTCCGTTAATTATCTTGTTTGATCAAACAGGATTTCAAGCAATCTAACAACCACTGATATGTGTTAGTAACACCTAATAGCAACAAATTCAAGTTCAGCTGATGATTTTCCTTCAACAAACTAAAATCCTCCGGGGGAATTTATCATTTATCATGTTGTGAGCCAATTTCGTGCAGCTCAAGCCAAACACATGCTCATGATTTATTGGCATGACACACTGGACATTTCAAGATACAATATATCAATATGCTTCAATAAAGACATTGATAAATTGCACAAACATTAAATAAATCCCTGGTAGATGAGACCAAAAGAATATCAGGCTTTCCTCTACATGTAAATGATTGTAGCGCACCGCCACAGCAAAATAAAAGCCACCATGCCTTGAGAATTTTTTAATTCAGATGTTACAAATTGTATGAATGGATCCATATGAACATAAAGTCTTTGTCTTTATGTGCAATGGAAAACTGACCCAGTTATTTCATTTTTAATGTGAAACTTTGTCCGTGCGGGGGGTGATGGGGTGTGCATGCGGCAGTGTCCGAGTCTTTACAAGCCAAATGTGATGTAAACATTTTTGTGCTTTCTCAGCACCGCGATCAGCTTTTCATTAAATAAGTCTCATTAAAAAGACTAGTGGGGGAGAGAAAAGTGGAGGTAGAGCAGGAGAGCAGCAGGGAAGCTGTGGCCGACTTTCTGCACAGCAGTTCTTCAGAATCAGACACACTTTATTAATTCCAGACTGGAAAATTTCAGTGTTACAGCGGCATTAAAAAAAAAATACAGAGAGAGAGAAAAAAAAAAGAAAAAAAAAAAAAGAGTAAAATGAAACTATAAGATGCAAACACACTATATGCAGGACACACATAACAGATATCCAGGTCAAAAATAAGAGATTATATTCATATATAAACTAGCACCTTAGGTGGTGGTTACATTAAACCCAGAAAAGGCTGTGGGACCTCTGGTTTTGCAGTTTTGGTGCTAAGCTGGGTTGTACTTAGCGTCAGTGTGCCGCCCTTGGAGCTGAGTCCAATTTGCTCTCAGGGCAGCTTCAGTCCAGAGACCACAGTAACAAGCCAGAGCTCAACACGCATCAGAGTAAACATTTGGGCACTCACTTGAGGCCAGAAAAATGCAGGTTGTTGGTGCAACCCTCAACTTGGACACAGTAATTAATCCTCATATTGATCCACCTCCTTGACTTCTATTGGGACAAGCATAGAAAGCACGACTGGAAACCTGAAGTATGTTTTAGCTCGCTGAGAGGAAACCAGCAAAATAAAAACGATTCTCCTTAGCTATTCCTCCCACCCAGTCTCACAAGCATACACAACCTTTATTATCAGCATCCCTGTTGCATAGGAAATATTTTTACTTGTCAACCGAGGAGACAACAAGCAAAGAGGACACGATAGATAAGTTTGGGAGAGGAGGATGTGGAGTTTGTTTAGAGGAACAGGTTCTACACTTAGCATAAAAAAGCAAACAAGCTAAAGGAAAATGGTTACGGAAAGGTAAGATCAAGGGGGCAAGGACAACAATGACATAATATTCAACAATATTTCTTTGGGAGCGCCACTTCTTAATTCTCTGTATTTTCTCTGAAAGGAAATGAAAGCCAAGATGCTTCACTTATGGTCTCTCAGCATCTTCAGCAGGTCTTTCAGCAGTTTCACGCTCGTACCAAGCCTCTGCTGATGAACTGCCCAGCAGCCTCTGAAATATGACCCATAAAGGCCAGTGCCACTATAAACCTGGAGCTATGGCTGATTTGTGAACCCAATTATATCCCAGTCTGTAATGACTGTGTTCAGAGCCATGATGTTCAGTCAGTTGTTGTCAGCTTATGTCCTTAAGGCCACAGCTTCCACTGCGAATGGCACTCAGCATCCAGTGCTGATTGTTTAAACATTTTAATATGTAGCAGCCCAATATGGTGGATGGACTATGGGCGACATGTATAGGAGCATCCTGTCACTGAATATTAGGTTTCATGTTTGTTTTCCTTTTTTTTTTTCCTTCTATCCCTTCATTAAAGTTTAAACACAAAATCGATGTTGAGCTGCAGAATGTTTAAAGACTTTAGAGGATAATGCTTTTCCAAAACTGAGGATGAAGCAAAACAAAAATCTTTGTACACATTTGAAGGACCGATATGATATGTTGTATGGTGGTATAATTTCAGTACTTCGTTTATAAAATCTGTTTTGTTCTCAGAACACAGGTGTTAAATTATTAACGTCTGCGGTTACTATTCAGGTGCAGTGGTAAATTGGCACCTGGAAAGGGTAAACACAGTACTTTTACACCTGGCTCTGTTGTCTTTGTATTTATCGAAGTCTCCCTTTCAAATCACACAAATTGTGTGATTTGAAAGGGTCTATTTGGATGAACCCATTTATTTACTAAACTACGGGCTTGTGATTCTCTGACGACTGAACCAAAAAAACAAACCGATAACATAAATTTAGCACTTGGCATGGCTGAGTTGCTGTGCAGAAAACTCTCAGGTGCACATACAAAGCAATTCTCATTGTACATTTATTTAAATTCCAGATGACTACATTATCAGAATATGTGCTAAATTAAGTTATTTTTATGTCATGTAAAAGAAAAAAAAGAAAAGAAAAAAAATCTAAGTTTATCTGGACTCTCGAACTACAAAGAGTCATGCAGTACCAGAGAATTGAAAGGAGGGATGCCATCTTCTGTCAAGCTGTGCCATTAGTCAATTATTAAGATCTTAACTATAACATATCTTATTTTTTTGCAACCACACGCTTTATTTTGATAATCCTTGTATATGGTTCTGACAAATTACTGAAGAATGTGGGTTACACCTGTGTTTATAGATCAGTAGTTTTGGGATCTCAACTGCAGAACTAGACTTTCCCATGAGTGCCAATTATGATTTGTGACTGCATGCCAATTCCATTTGTTTGGTAAATCTACCCCTTCATCTTAGATCAAGGGATTACTACTGTGTTGCCATAATGCTGCTGTAAAAATATACATAATAAAAAAAACTTAATAGACTTCCCTTAGGTAAGATTTTTCTTTATTATGTCACACCTGTAGACAAGTTAGAGGCTACAGTAAAACAACAAATTGTTTTCTGTAAATGATTTTAGTTATTCCCTCCTTTCCAAAGTTATTTACTGAAAGACTTAACGTAATGTATATGAACTCTAAGAGCAGCCAAACGTCCAGGGGCCATAATCTGCACGTTGCAGATTACCCTCAGAGGTTTCACTGACACTTGCCTGAGGGGCAGCAGTGTCATTTGAGCTTTAGCCACAACACACAAGAGTCAATGAATACCTGAAGTGTTGCGTTTGTTTTTTTAGAAAACAAGACAGATTAGTACTGAAGGAAAAAGTTCAGGAAACCTGACACAGGGCAGTTTACAGAGAAAAAAAGAAATAGACGTCTATAGCCCCTTTCACACAATTGGTTCAATGTGGACTGTTGCAGCTTTGGAACAGTAATTTAGAAATTTACATTCAAATTTTGTTCCCAACCCAACTTTTACCAGAATGGTAGATTTTGAACAGGTTTAGTCTACTTAAATAAAAATCTGCAAGTAATATCAGAGTTAGATTAAAAGAAAACTGTAATTGGTGTCTTTGACATTAAACGTTAATGCAGATTGGCTAGAAACGTGACTAAATATGTGATGTCATTAAGGGCTGTTTTCCCTAAAAAAAATTATAATGGCCATTATCAATTTTTAATGAGGTATCAATAGAAATATAGAGAACTCTTAATGCTTAAAAACAAAAAAAAGTTTTGTTTGTTTTTGGTCAGAGTTCTGAATGTGAATTTAAATATACGCGTGGACGTCCTCAATTCAACTCACTGCTACTCTGTTACAGAGCTCTTCAGTTCACCTAAATGCTGACCTCAGGCTGCATTCCAATGGTTCAAAATAGACAGAGCTATAATTTGAAGAACCCAGCCACAAACTACACCCCCATTCCCTGGTTAAAAAAAATAAATAAATGAAAGTTACACTAGTGTTGTATCATGCTTCGCTAAATGCTGACCTTACGTTCCTCAAAGAGGGGCAGAAAAGAAGAAGAAAAAAGTGGTTAGACCTAAAACTGACTAGTAACATACACTGAGTGCTGAAAAGCATGTTGCATTTAGTTGACACCGGGGTGGGGTGGGGGTGAGGGGTGACTTACTCTCGCCAGACTCCGTGCAGTAAACATGCAAGTACAGGGCTTCCTTTGAGCTCAAACACCAAACCTTTCAGAGCCCTTCTGGTGACATTTCAGATGGTGTTTTCTTTTTTCCTCTAGTGCTTTGAAAGGGATTTGCACAGTGGGGATCTGTGAGTGTGAGTTTGTTGGCGCAAAATGGAAAGAAACACTCCTAATAAATAAATAAAATTCACAGCAAAAAAATGTCTCTTGCTAATGGAAAATTTCTAGGTTAAACAAAGCCTTGCAGCCTCATTTCCAGAGAGAGCTAGGTATCTTGCAAACAGGACTTATAATATGGAGTTAATAGCCTAGCAAAATTCCTCTACCATCCAACCCATGAAGTCAGGCTCTGTATTCTTTTTCACTTTCACCGAGAGGCTAAATAACCCAACAAAGCAGGCACAATACAGAGAACCTCCACTACCCTATTAATAATGCATTCTTGGTTACATTCTGTCCATCCTTTTTGGTACCATTTTGTTTTCAAGCTCCTTCCCCCCTTAAGCCATTCCTTCCTCCTAAAGTAAGAGCCATATAAATCTGGGCCCTCAGTCTCTATTACAGCAGAGTGATGGCTGCTTTCCAGACAAGCAATCTCTGGACACCCCTCTTCTCTGGTCCAAACCACTGAACCAAGCTCACAGCTATGGGGAGAGGGAGAAGTGTTATCATTGTGTGTAAGGAAGAGGTTTGGTCAAAAGGGTAAACTCCTAAACAACTCAGTCATGGGATAGAGGCAAAGGGGTAATAAATGTTAGGATATTTCTTGTAATAAATTTTGGTTGCTCAAAACTGAATCCACAGAAAATCAAAGGCTGTTTCTCACTGTATGTTAAAAGGGGAAATTCCTTATAAAATGCAACTGCTGCATAAAAGTCAGATTTAGTCACTCAATTTATCATCCAATGCTAGAACAAAAATAAATAAAATAAAATCCAGCCTCTAAAGCAGCAGTGGACAGAGGCGAATTCCAAGACACAGCGTAGTATTGTCCTACATTTCTCTGGTGATCGATCTTGCCGCATGTTTTGCTACTTTCGAGTGCCTCCCTTGAAACTGCGGGATAAGGAGAAGCAAAGAACACCATGAAAACAAAAAGTCAAGATTATTCTGTCTCTAAAGACTTCCTTGTTACCATGTAAGTGCAATATTTTTGTGACTTCTGCAACTGGAGTTGCCCTCTTACATCCCTTAGCAGACTGAAGTGCAGCAGCCCAGGAGAGGTACAAACATTTGCTCTGAACATTAAAGTGACAGCTGTACCCGTACTGCGGAGTGTCTCAATACAAAAACATACACAGAAGAGCAAGTTCTGCAGTTTCGCTATGACGCTGCATTAAATGTTTGAGATGCAAAACACGACGATCACTTGCACCCAAAACAGACTGATTGCTTGCTCCATATAATAACCAAAATATTATCATCAAGGTTATCCTGTTCACGTATAAAGAATTGAAATGTTTTAAATCCATGTTAAAATATTCTTATTAAAGTTCAGCTTAAGATCTACTTAAAGAAAAAAACAATTCTACATTATGAAAAAAAAACAGTTTCTGAACAGTCTGGCAAACTTTAGCCATAAATAACTCACAGTCAGGTTTGATCTACAAAGAGATGAAGGGTAAAGCCATTACGTCTTACAGAAAAGTGCTTTTAAAATGTATGCTTTTAATTTGTAAATTAATTCAGAATCCCAGAAAATTAAAACCCTGATTTATATGTTAATAACTTTCCTCCCAATAACTTTACTGACATTAGCTTTACCACAGAATACCATCTTCCCTCTTGATTACATTCTGAGGAGTGGTTTATACAGATTAAGCAGGGCCTGAACTGATGCAGCAGAAGAAAATTAACAGCATAAAAAACTGTGTGTGATAAATATGTGGGAAGCATAAATTGTGAGAGAGGACCCTCTGATTGTATTACAGTGTAGCATTCTTGCCACTAATGTTTGCTTTGCGTCTGACACCCACAGAATTACAGAAATACATAATGCTGATACCAGAGTAGATGTCTAAGTGTAAATTATATGTTAATGAGAAAACTTATGAAAATGTTTAACTTGTACAGCAACTCTCTGGTGATCAGCATAATCCAGCTTCTTTAAACCCCTTCTTTTCTCCACAGCTCAAAAGGACAGTCAGCTAAGTTTAACACTGCAGACGCAATCCTGTCTTGCACACGTGCTCATATAAAGGAAACGCAGAATAAGGCTGTGATGGCTCACTTCATCTTTCATGTAGTGAACTTGCTATTGAAAAGTCTTTACCTCAGATTTCAAGGCTCTCTGTGTGGAGGCTTATCTTGAAAGTGATTAGAAATGAAGAGCTCTCTCAGTGATTTGGTTGGAGATCCAGAGTTTGTTGCCTTCAGGCTGCTGAGCTCACGTATACTCGATACCAGATGGCAGATTCAACTGCTGCTGCTGGCAACACTGCTGATCCGCACGGGGATCTTCCACGGAGGCTAACTTTCATTTCTTTAACTTGAACAGGTTTTAGCTTTCCTCCAGCAACACTAGTACAATTCAAAAGCTGAATAATAATGCTAAGACAAATAGGATTTCTAGAGGGTACATACTACAAGAGACTAACAGACACTGGTATACACAACAATCTGACCCAACAGCAGGCTGATGCAGAGATGTGGTGGTGACACAGTAAAACAATTAGGTTATCACACCAAAAACTAACAGATGCTACAACAGAGTAATAAAAACCCCATAAAAGATGACTTAACAGCAGCCAAGCACCTTCTAAAAAGTAGTAAATGTATCTGTATCATTTTCCCCACTTAAAGCTTTGTAAAGTATTTCTAATTTTTAAAAAAGTAAACTTATTAAAGTTTGAATCAAAACTGTGTTTCCATAATGCTGTCCAGTAGGGCTGCACAATATATGGAAAATTTACCTTCATCGCAATACTAGCCTTTGCAATATACATATCGCAACAACTGTCTAAACTGCAATAAGTCTTAGTAGCTATTTGCATATTTTAAGGAAGTATTGTGATGCTGTTGCAAACGCTGCTGAGCCGTCATGCTCTGTGTGCATCAGCGGTAAATCAAATGAACTGTTACTGTCCCGGATACCTGCTCTAGATGCAAGCGGCTGCCGCACTGGAGCACATGGAGTAAAATGTGGAAGAAGCAAAACTCGTGGATATACAAAACGGCACGTTGGCAATTTTGAACTACAAGACATGTCGCAAATTTATGCGAAACACCACAGGACACATGTTTAATCTCCACAGCCACCTACAGTACAACTACAAGGAGCTATAGACAAATCCCCTTGAAGTATTGTGTGTTGTAGCGCTGCTTTTACCCTAATTACCTCATATCTGCCGACAAGGGCGGCGCTGTGGATATCTGGACTGACTAGACTGTGGTCCACCGTTCTGATGAGGACATCTTATCTGGCGTTATTAAAGTTATTCTGTTTTTCAGATTAGTCATCGGTCCATTTATTTATTAAAACTCTGCTTCATCTGACAGAAATGGCTTTTGACAATAAACACTGGAATATAAAACAAATCTCCTTATAATTGA
>JBAMHW010000007.1:16148365-16166818 GCA_037177495.1 Rhadinocentrus ornatus | reverse complement strand
TTTATTTTATTTATTGCAGGTCATATCGTCATCGCAAGTTTCAACAGTGTTATCGCATCTTTTACTGATATCGTGCAACCCTACTGTCCAGGAATATGAGGTGTCAGTCAACAGACAACTGAATCTTAATACTGATCCTAAAAGAGCAGAACAGTGAGTTGTCATTTCACCTTATCTACGTAAAAAAAATACACTGAAAACACTGAAACAATCCAGGCACGAGGAGCAGCTGTGGCTTAGCGATTGGAGTGGCTGTCCACTTACTGGAAGGTCAGTGGTTTGACTTCCAAAGTGCTCAACTGCTGAAGTGCCCTTGGGCCAGACGGTGTGTGATGTAAAGACAAATGCTGTATAGCAGTGATCTTTAACTCTGGTCCTCAGCAGCCAGTGCCCTGCAGGTCTTAGAGGTGTCTCAGCTTCAACATACCTGATTCAGATTTAATTGATCTCCTTTTCAGCTTGTCCTCAAGCTTTATAAAAGCCTTTAAATGACCTATTAATTTCATCCTGGTGAGTTGAAGCTGAGAAACATTTAAAGCCTGCAGGGCAGTGGTCTCTGATGACCAGAGTTAAAGAAAACGGCTGTATAGAGTGCATGTATTTATAATAAGAACTGCTGTATAAATGTCTATCATAAAAGCACTTTATAGATCCTTGATAGGTTTAAAAGTGTGCTTGACAAGTGTAGACCATTTACCAGTTAGTGCCAACCTTCTAAAGATTATCAGGAACTCTAAGAAACCCAGAGATGTCATTTTTTGGTAGAAAAATGAATTAATTGGTGTGACAAAAGTCATCAAGTAAAAGGCAAGTGCCAGGAAGTTTATGCAATAGGGATATAAAACCATGTCATATTCCACAAACTGCAGCTTAAAAATGGAACAATCTGCAAATGGAAAACTAGAAATTACAACTTATTACTTAGCTAATAAATTAATTGATCATCCTGCACTGCAAATCTGCATTATAATGTATCTTAGTGTCTGCTCGACAGAAAATGGCTTATTTATTGGAAATAGGTGGAAGAAGAAGCAACAGTAAACCTGATATATGCAAATCTTTTCATCCTTCTATCGTTATTTTTATTTATTTAATTTTTGACTGGTATTTTGTAGCATTAGCTATTTAAAGTATGGGTATCTGCTGAAAGAAATTCCTTCATTGAAAGCAGTGAGATAGTGGAGCCTCGACTAACTGATTTCAATTTCCAGGTACCATATTTCTATCTATATAAGAAGGGCTACACTGACCAGCTTGGTTTAATTAACATACAATGACCGACACACCGGCAACACTTCAAAAATTAGACAGCATGACTTTTGAGTGCCAAACTTGGCTCATCAGTAATCTAAAGAGCTTCCTACCTGTCTGACAGCTAAGCTTCGAGCAGTCAGGTGACTGCTCATAGGAGAATACCAATAAGCAGGCAGTCAGTAAATAGCTTCTCTTTGTAACACAATAAATAAATGACTTGGTCTGCTTTTAAAAACAGTTATTCTAATATTGAATGAATGACATATGTTCATTATGGCACAGGTTTCAATCCCAATGATGACGGACTCTTCGATAGAGAGTTAATTTGAGCTAATGAAAAAGAAACTTCTTTTGTAAGGTTGCTTTTCAAAACGCAGAGGAAAGACTCTCTCTTTCTCTCTCGGTAATGTATTCTTACACATACGATTCAAGTTTAGGTATATTGTTTTACGAAATCAAACAGTTGCGAGTAATCTATGAGTCATATTTTCACTCAATCTCTGCCTTGGCTTTGTCAGCCTCCCCCCAGCTGTTTCCGCTATGAGAATTCTGCTTAGTAACCTTAAACAGTCACAAAGCAATCAATTAAAATGTGAGAGTTCCCAAAGTTGCCAAATTTCCTCGTATTATACAGTATTGCACTGTATTCAGTCCTAATTTGTTCTGCAGAACTTTCATCCTCTGCCAAGGGGAGCTGAAATATTTAAGCTCCTTCTCAAACACTCTGGAGAAAACCTTTAAATCTTTTCTCTTTGACAGGTTTCAGCAAAGGGCCCCCCCCCCCCCCCCCCTTCCCCTTACACCATTAAAAGCTATCTAAAAGATGCTCAGTCAGTTGATCAGAGAGGACTACAGCAGGGTGGAGGTAAATTGCTGTCACAAAGCCTGATGGACCTTTTTTCTCCCAGTGGTCATAGGGAGGCACTCAACCTCCACTCACTCAATTTGATTCAAAGCATGTTTGTGCCTCCGGAAGGGAGGAAATAAGAGGAGAAGGAAACTGATCTTCTCCGTCTTTGCAAGATTAACAACGCATAGCCCAGAAAAGAAAACCATACAAACAAGAAAGGACAAGAAATTCATTTTCACCCACACTATAGCCTTCAGGTCAGAGTGAAAGTTCTCTCCAAAACCCCTTATGTCATAAAGCTGCATGCTGCGTTAAAAATGATCACATTTTCACTCTGAAATAACTGTGTGGCACCAATGCTTGAGTCTCATAAATGATTGTGATGGTAAATGCAACTAAATCTCATTTAAGTACATTGAAATTATTAAGTGTTAAGATATTAAGATACAGGAATAGGAAAACTATATTTCCAAGTAGAGTATATGGGGCAGTAGTTGGTCTACTCACTGCACTGGAAAATCCCAAATTAATGCAGTGAGACTTATCTTTGACAAGTCATTGCTTTTATGAGCTTATCAAAATCTGCAATTACCCTGCAAATACACAAACAACACCACACAAAAGAAAAAAAAAAACTGGGGGACATCTGAGGTAGATTTACCATGACTATAAACAGAGGAAGCTTGAGAGCCAGAATAAAGCAGAAAAAGCTAATTAATGTGAGTTAAAACATCATCCTGGCTTAATTAGATCCTGCGAGTCCTGCAAGAAATGTCCCATTTAAAAGAAAAACCAACTCTCAATCCCTGCAGATAGGCCTGTACAAGCTGTAATGTTGTTCAATCATGACAGACAACTGCTGCCTATCAGACACCAGATTGAACAGCGTGTGAAAATATTCAACATCTTCCAGCAGTGATCAGGCGTCTAATGTGAAAACTTCCATCCCTAGCCAGCATCAGTAGGTGTGCATGAGTCAACATAGGAGGTAAGGCTCGTGTGTGACATGCAAGTAGAAATTACATCCTGATAATTATTTTGATCATTTATTATATAAAAAAAAAGCATACAGTTCCACATCAAAAGCCCAAAACACTGGAAAAAACAACAAGGCTGGCACAGAGCACAGCTCTCACACTGCGGTCTCAACAGCTGGTATACGCCCGACAATCCCAGCAAGTCAGTCTTTTCAGCGTGCTTCCACAACTTCTATCAAATGACAGCGATGAGCGACAAAATGCAGCAAAACACCGCATAAGTCGTGCGGTTACACGGTGTGGCATGCAGCGAGGTTAAGTAGTGAGAATTGGTGTGTGTAGAAGACAAAATATATGATCTCCGCTGTAAACATAACAAGGAGACGCCGAATGAACGAGCAGCGAGTGGATCAAACTTAAAAGCTGTTACCTGTGTACTGCAAGAGAAACATTGTCCACAGCAGGCTGGGTGCGATGCCTTTCGGTCCCTGTATTTGAGGACAAGTGTATGAGGTTAAAAAAAAAATCCTTAAACGATACAGAGCTCGTCCGCTCCGCTCGGCAGACTGGACTGCAATGAGAGCAGCCACTCGAAGCGGGACCTTTTAGCTACGGCACGCGAGCCCGCCCCTTTCTCGACGTGCCCGGTTCGCGACAGAAGCGGAAAGATTCGCTTCAGACGCACGCAGCCCCGCAGGCGAACAGTTTAGGCTGAGAGGGGTGTCCGTGGGCGCCGCCGGTCGTTGACAAAGTACCCCTCCCTCCTCTTCCTCGTGTATCTTTTCTTTGTCGCTCTGCTGCTATAAAGGCGAGTTCAACTGTCAAGAGATGATGCTGTTTTAATGGAGAGCAGGAGCCAAGCCAGCCAGCCCCCTGCGGCAATTTACTCAACACAGCTCTGAGATGAATGACCGATAAACATGATTTTGTCAAGCTCCAAATGCACAAGTTTGATTTTATATTTTAATAAAGAGAGACCGATGCAAATAGCAGTCAGTTGTCCAAAACTTTGTCAGTTGTTCTGTTAAGGTGTCATTCTGGAGTTTGCCAGTTGGAGGAGGAGACGCATAGAGATGATGGTTTCAGTACCAATGTTCAGTATGCAATATGAGGCATTCTCCTCATCGCTCATGCTTGGGATACAGTCTCATCTAAGATAAATACAATAATAAAATACATGTCCAAGAGGATCTGATTGTGTAGTTCATTTAAAATGTATTGATTCAGATTAATTAGCTGCTGATATAATCTCTTCAAGAGCTTCTAATGACCAGTATTAGGTTTCTATTTGAACTTCCCAGTGGGTTTTTTTTTTATGAGGATTCCTTATAAATTTACTCTTAAGAAAAAAACCAAAAAACACTTCAATATTTGTCTGATGTTATTCTCAAGCTGTGAACAATACATTGGTTAAAGATGAATGAGGCTTGAACACTGTCTTGGTTTGATCAACACTCAGTCAAAAGATTAATTACACAAGCAAAACAGCAGAGCAAACACTATTATGCTTCCATAATTAGACCCAAGCTTTGTACAGAGACATGAAAAATATCAATGAGAATATTATCTTGTGTATCAGAGCAGCGGTCAGCTGAGTCCTTTATCTCTGATCTAATAAACTGAATTGTGGAGAGTCACTGGCATTTCATGGCCATTGTGAATAATTCATTCAATGCCTTGTGATAACAGAATGTCAAGTAGGTTTACTATTAGTTTAAGGTGATAAAGTCTGTACTCATTCTGGGCCTCTTTCCCTCATTACTCCAATATTTCCCAGTGTATTAGGTACATGAACATAGATTAGTTTTAGTTTAAGTTTGTGAGGCACATCTGGCTACAAGAAACACAAGTCCTACATTTTACGAGGATTATAATGGTCAGGTTCTGTCGTAAATGCTTCTACTGATTCAGATACTGACTAATATTTAGTCTGCCCTGAGTCATGGGAAAGTGTTCAACTAAACAACGCCTCTCAGTATTATCTAAAACAATCCAGCAGCCTACAGTGTCCAAAGTGTTTGCCTGTAGATGTACATGTTCACACTTGAAATGACTAAACGCATTAAGAGATGACAGAACAGCAACTAAATAGAACCTGATGTTTTGAAATTTTGGGTAAATCTTGATATTACAAAAGAATCCAAGGTACTCTCCTTTAAAAGTAACTAAAATGTCTTTCTTTCTAAAGGTATACAGTTACCATAACTATGCCATAGAATAAAGACACGGTAGCTACTTTTAAAGGAGAGTGCCTTTGAGGTTTTTGTGATATCTAGTCTCTACCCTAGCATTACAAAATATGATGCAATACTTTTAATTTTGGATATTATTTTGCTAAAAAAATATATACATTAAAAACATGAAGATGTAAACTTACCTACGGTTTAAACTGTTGTTTCAAAGCTCAAAAGTAAACTGGACCAACACTTCTCTTCTCACTAAGACAAAAACTAACTAAGGATAGAAGGGATTTCAGGGCTGTTTAATTTGGGCACACATCCTTTACTCGGGTGAGAAAAAAGGATGTCTCCATGACAACAATATCTTGATGACACATCTACTTTAATTACCATGTTAAGTTAAACCTGCATTACCCTTATGCTTCATATAATTAGTCAGTCTGGTATTTGTTTAATATTGCTTTCCCACCATGAACTCCAAACACAGCGCCGTTCCCTCATATCACCAATCAATAATCTGGTCAGAACTCAATCTGGAAACTGAAGTGCACAAATGTTGGAGGTGCATGTCTTAATTCGGCAAGAATGACAATATCATCCTCTTGTGCAAGAGCTTGATTCCAGGCCTATTTTAGATTAAACATAAAACAATTGTAAGTAGGACTCCCTTCAGACGGTTAGGGGTGCTTCTCCAGAACAAAAAAAAATTGAGAGACAATTAGTCCTTCAGATCACATATGTGTGTTCTACAGGATTGGACAGTTTGTAGGTCATTTTCATTTTGACACTGTTTCAGCTTGACTGCCATCCCACTATTAATATTATCTGCTCACACAAATGGTCTGGAACCATTTCTATTTGGCATGTCATACAACTCCGGGTAGACAGACATGGCAAGTACAATTTTCTCTTCCATTTATCTGGTTTCTGGGGTGACAATTTTGGTCCATATTACTTCCCTGAAAAAAAGAAACAGTGATGACACCAGCAGCTTTTTGAAAAGTTCAGAGATTTCTTTGACCTGTTGCACTCAGAGTGGCTGAAAGAAACGTAAAGCCCTCTGAAAAAAAGACACTGGGTGCAACAGCATACGGTCTCTCATTGGGAAAAGTTTGAAAAAAAAAGCATTGGTATATTATGTGGACTCAAGCCCCTTTGGTGTCAAAAGCAAGGACTGTTTATTCAAATGTAAACATACACAAAAAACACATATATACAGTATATAGAGGCTAAAGCTAAGGTTTAATGGTTTGTCAAATAGCCGTAGATAGAAACTAACTGCTGTGTCAAATGGTTTTCCCCTCTGCCCCACCAACAGCTCTGTTTCCACAGCAATCACAAAATAATTTTATAGGGTAAATAAAAGCATTTACCAAAGGTCAAAATGCCATTCCCTTTTGTCCAAAAATCAAAATTGCTCTCCATTTCCAGTCCACAGTAAAGTCAGTGTAACACTATTCCACAATCAGATTGTTGGGCTGGGTTAAAGTATTACAGTATGTTACAACACTCTTGTAATCAGTAAATATTGTCTATGATTCTCTCAACAGTTTTGACAGATTTTGAGAGATAAGCAAAGCTTCTTCTGTAAACAGCAGTGTTATCAGTATGCACTATTACTTCCTGTAAATGAAAACTGCATATTTAACATCAGCCACCGCTGAGGGATGATTAGGATATACATACAATGATCCCACCAAGACTAGGCTAAAATAAATAAATAAATAAAAATAATAATAAAAAACTGCACAATGTAATATTATGCCAACTGACAGATTTCCCCTGCAGGTACAATTTAACAAGACTGAACTGCAGGCAGCAGAAAAACAGCTGTAGCATCTTTTCTCCTGACTTGATTTGTTATTATGTGCAGGCCTATTGTCTTAAGGGTTTTTTGCCAACCTTTATATATATCCAAACCTTCAATATAACACTTGACAGACGGTCCGTAAAGCTAATCAAGGCAAAACAAAAGCATTCAGTGACAGGTAACCCAACAGTGCAATATGTCTGATGCAGGACATTTTGCAATCTGTATATTTGGAAATATTTCAGACATTTCCAACAATAATATGGACACCTGTGATCTTCAAACATTTGGACAGCAGCCTAGCATTTGAAAATACTGAAATTGGTAAGCTCATGATTCGAATGCTGAAGTAGGTCAGAAAAAACACAATAATGCACAGCACAGATTGTGCAGAAAGTTGGACAGATTAAAGTCTTCAGCATCAGCAAACGCAAACATAGAACCATCAGCCACACGTTTTTAATTCATCATCTGCATCTTAGGGACATTAAAAATGCAAAGAAGCCAACTCATGGCTGCCTTTTTTTAATTATTATTATTTTTTGCTGTCCACATTTTCACAAGAAAATACTCGTCATAAATAAATTGAATGTTTTCCAGGCAAAATTCAATTACCCCAGTCAGCCAGTGGTAATGAGTAACAGCCAGTGCATGCTCTCATTCAATTTTGGTGTCCATAAGGAATCATGTTTGTCTGATGTCTTGATTTTTTTATTTTTTCCTCACAATGATGTTCTTTCTGTGGTCTGCTTAGCGGAACAAAACATTTGAATCAAATACTAATTTGAGTCTGTGCCTCAGCACATAAAAGCAGTCATCTTTAGGCCATCTTTAGTCAAGTAAAATGATGGTTAAAATACTGTCCAATTCCTTATGCAAGAGCACTTAGCTTCATGTTTTATAAGTCCTGAGTCCAATCCTCCTGCATGTCAGTTTCATATTATACACCAGGCAGGGATAACACGGCTATTACAGTTTTAATGAATTAATTTTACTGGATTATTTTATTTTATTGTTTTACAACTAAGGACGTGTTTTTTTTCCTTACCAGATCTTAAAATTAGTATTAGCAGCTGCCTTTCCTCCTAACTCCTATTGGAGCAGAAAAGGGTTTCTTGATTTTTCAGAAATTACTTCAACATTTTGGCTTAGTTTTTCTGAAATGAACAATAAAACTGTGGAATATGTGACGTGCTCTTTATCTGAGATTATCTGTATCTCATTTTAAGACCTGATAAGCGGCAGATGATGTTTAATTATAGTCTGACATGTAAAACCTGAGACTGCAAGTGGGTTTAGTTTGATTTTCACTGCTTTATTTGTTTAGTGACCTGGGAAATATCACATATTTAATAATTCAATTTCAGTTACTGCATAGTAAATGAAAGCTGAGCCTCAATGATAGCTATAACAGGGAAATGTTAACAAAGGCTTTGAGATGCATAGCCTTTGTTATCTTTAGCCAACACTCCTTTTATTTAAAATTTCCATTCTCACTAAACATTTATGACTTTTTCTTCCCATGAGATGTTGACACCATTAGTCTGCCTTTATCGATTTATTTGCAAAATCCCACAGTCGTGCTTTTACTTGTTAAGAGTGCAGCATTCTGTATTAATTCGCCCTTTCCAGTCAAACAACAGGGTTCATGTACAGAGGCAGCTCCATGAGGCCTTCAGAGAGAGAAGGCAAATGATATTTAAAAAGGCTCTGCTCAGCAGAAAGCCGGCAAGTTTAAAGTGACTGTAGTGGTATTTGCTGTCATTCCATTTAGAGATCAATGAATGGTGTGGTTTGTAGCCCATGCGCGAGTGAAAAATGTCAAACACTTCACTGCTCCGTGCAAAGTAACACAGTCAATACAGAAATGTGTCCTGCAGGTGGAAGACATCTCTGTCCTGCTAGTTTATCTATGACCTTTATCTTCCTCATTTCTTCCCTTTCTAATTACCAACCTCTTCCTCTCCTCCCCCCTCCTCCACCTCATATCCCTGCAGCCTGACTGATGGTTAGCAGATGATCATCTGGACAAGAAAGGTTGAGGTGACTCCCCAGCTTAAGTCACACCTCATTAAGCAAGCTTCACAGTGTCCCAGTTCACAGATTGGTGTATTCCTGCTTGGGTGAATTTAATGAGTTGTAGAGGAGTAACAAGGCACCAGAAAAAGTAACTTGAGCAAACTTGTTTTGAAATGTTGAGCACTGTTTGCCGCAGTTTGCATGGTAATATGAGAGGAGGGAGCTACTGTAGGTGCTTTAGTGACAGCAGTTTCTGTTCCGGAAACAAGATCAGGCTAAATCCGAAAGGAGGCCAGGACATCCTGAAAAGAATTTCTCCCAAGCATGAATATTGATGGAAATGGGTCTCACACAGGGTGCAAAACAACTGTTAACCCCTCTGCACTGCTCAAATTGTGCCAGCAACGCTTGCTGCCCTACCATCACTCACAGCCAGAGATTCACTCAACCTGAATATAATCAAACACTGCCACTAAGACAGCCTTAGGAAGAGCTGATCACAAATTGTGCTTACTTGTTACACTACTGTAACATGTTCCATTCAAATGCTAAAAGCCTCTTCACAAAAACCAAATTAGTGTACAGAAGTAAATGGGCACTATCACGCTTTTTAGCAGCTATGTTACAGAGCCAGCTTGTTGTGGCTCCTAGTATTAAATGTACCATCAAACTAACACATGCACAACACTTCCCATTTCCCTCAAGTCAACATAAACACAGAAGGATTTTAAGTCTTGTAACGAGACCTCTGGCTCCCACCAAGAGGTCACCAACAACAAAAAACAATCTCAGTTATAAATGCACATTATTGTAGAAGTTTAAGATGGATGTTTGATTCAGTCATTTAATTATTTGCAATCTGTGCATATATCTCAGGAGGTTTTAGCTCTGTGAAAAAGCAAATGTCAAATGAGGTTTATATAACTGAGCACCAACTGAAAAGTTTGATTTTATTAAGTATTAGCATGAACATTAGCTACAACTTCTAGTGAACATTTTAGCTATTTTGAACACTAAATAAACAGTCAGCAAGGTCAAAGGAAGAGTCCAAGTATCAACTTCACTTGATATCTAATATGATGTCTGCTCTCCACATCTCTTTACAGACAGAAGCCATTATAACTTTGATGGACTGTCATAAGTTACTGATGCAGCGTATAGAGATATGTTTCTTTTTAAACAATACAAACATCTTTACTGGAAACATCTGGCTCCTTAAATGTTGCTGTGTATTATGAATCATGCCCAGCAGGGTACTTAAATGGTTTGCAAACTAACTTCACTCACCGAAACAACAAAAACAATCAAGCTTCAGTGCAAAGATCATAATTACTTCAAAATATTTACTTAGTGGGGTCATTTATCAGCCATTAAAGATTGTTGGACTCATCATTTGGTGCAAATACAAGTGAAAAAAAAGAGATTTGAAGTTGAACCTCTTCAATGACTTCAGACACAGAATTCTGAATAAAATCAAGTGTCAGCTAAACTGAATGCATGACATGCATAAGGGTGTCATCTGTGTTTTTTTCATTGTTTTGTTAGGTTTTTCTGTTTCAGTGTAATAATTAAACTAAGGCTGCTTTACCAACTGAACTTTATCAACACAGTTCATATGTGAAATGTTCTGAAATAGAGGAAGAAATCACCAAATGCCTAAACCACCACCAGATCAAAGTAAATTATGCTAAATTTACTACTGTAGAGAACTTTGCAATGTACAAGGGCGAAGAAAGTAAGAGGATATAAGTTAGTGAGGAGAGTAGACATGCTAGAGGGAGGGGGGAAGGCCAAGTATCAGACAGAGCATTCATTATCACCTGACTGACCTGCATATTGCGCTGTGTGAGAGTAATGGGGGAGGACACACTCATCGGCCAAAGCCCAGCATGAAAAGCGCTTTTCATTCCCCTTCTTCTTCCTTTCTCTTAAGCAATCTGTTAGTTTCTTATTCCCTTCAGTTTCTACTTTTACTAAATGTAATGTAGGAGCCCATTGTTTATAACAATACTATAACTGATATTGAAACGCAGCAATACCGTGCCTAATGTAACACTTAATGAATAGTACGATTATGTAAAAGTTAATTATCCATTTAATTAAGTCATTATCTCTTTGTGTTTGTTTAGCACCCAGTGTGTTAGTTATGTACAATGGTAGGAAAGAGGTGATTTTCTCAGGCAGTCAGTCTATACAGGAATGAGATAATGAGACCGAGTCGCTATGGGCGTGCTATGAGTGGCTTTGTGAAGTTGTACACAGACATACTCTTGACGTTCATGTCAACAAACTGATGGTAAACAAGTTGAATGCTTATTTATTTATCCATTAATTGTATCTAAATGACAACAGAGCAATTTATTGATCTTCAAACAAAAAACATCTGCAATGGTTTACACAAGTTCAAGTTTCCAAAGTCTCTGCGCCCCTGCGAATGCTTTGGCTGCTCATGATGCTGAAATGGACTGTTCAGCTTTTCTTTTTTTAGTGAGTAAATATTTGCAGGGTGAAAACATTCCTTGCTGTACACTAGAAACAGTCTTTCGTTTTAATAGACTTACTATTTGGTATAGAAACGATGAATAAGTAGTCAATAATTACCAAGATATATGTTTTTGCACAGATGCTGTTTAATTCCAGTTGTCTGGTTCAGGTGTGGCTCCTTGGAAGATTCTTCTGAATAAGCATTCATCATTAAATATGTGCATATTCAGGCTCTGGTGTAAACTTCTCTGGATGAAAACATCATTCCTCAAAATAGAAGAATTTGAAGTTTTTTTAGTATGTATTCAGGTTCAGGAATAAAACAAGTCTTTCACTTGCTTCTTGTGATGGTGCCTGTGTCCTCTGTAACCAGTGTTGGGAGAAACACATTACAGTAAGGATATTACCTTTTTGGGTAACGAAGTAAAGTAGTGCGTTATACTTAAAATATTGGTAACAAAATGACTTTACTGGACTACAGTAACTCGAGCCGTGTTTGCCTGTGTGTAAAGTTTAGAAAAATACTAGATAAAATGATTATGAGACAAGTGTGTCCATTTCTTCCCACAGACAGTGATGTTGTTCTTGTGGTTTTAAAGCTGTTTTGTTCACAATATACAGTAAACACTATGCAGACAGGCAGTGATGATTGTCCATGTCTACACGTTGAATTATGGCCAAGTAAAGTAATAAGTAGTGGCGTTATTTTTCAAATGCAGTAACAGGTAAAGTAATTTCATTACAATTTACAGAAGTAATGAGTAACTAGTAACAAATTACTTTTTTAGAGCAACTACCCCAACGCTGTCTATAACTGAGGTTCAACGAGAGTAATATTTGCAATCGGTGGCTTTAACAGTAGTGACTACGGATGTAGCAGATTTGGAAATCTGAACCAAACCAAACCAAAGTGAACATGGATAAACAAACAGGATTAAAGGAGAACATCTGAGGAGGGCGGGGAGGAAGACCGCTTTCTGTGTTTTTCTCTTTCGACTGCACTTCTGATTTTAAACACTAGATGTCATTGTTACTTAGTTTGCTTTTAAGATAAGCAAAAAGCCAAAGAACGAAAAAATAGTAAGATCTTTGGAGATACACACAAAAAAAAACCTTTGAAGAATTACTAAATGACTGAATCATCTTGGTGGTGTGAAAATGTTTCATTGAAATAACTTCGACCTATGGAACACCGTGCAGTCAAAATACAAATCACACACTGACAGGAGCACACTCAGGCCTCTTACCTGTGACTCGACTTGATCTGTAGTCTTTGTACATCCTAGAGATTCAGCATGGCCGGCATTGATCTTGGCTTTATTCTGGTCTTGTAGTAAATCTGTTTTGGAAAACAAAACCAAGCTGTGATCAGTTGATGTCCCCCCCCTTCACAAAATGCCACAGCAGCATCTGCTGCACCTCAACTCTACAACCCAACTTATCCATTCTGTATTTGTTTAAGGACACCAACCGAGAGGAGCTTTAAGAAGAGGCCAGCATAAAAAGGCTTTGTCTTGAACACTGAGAGAAGACAAACACGGCTGTAATTCATCTGCTTTCCAAAAGGCACAACCTCCCAGCTTTGTGCTACAGAAGCTCATCTGAGCCAAAGAGGGCTCTGAGGCACGGGTGGGTCCCATTGACTGCACTATTAACACTCAAACTGGGGGGATCAGCACAGAAATACAAAACGTTGCCAGAGGGGTGCACAGAGAATTCTGTAATGCATTTCATTCCACCAAGAGGGACCCTGAGGGAGCAGTGATGACCAGAGTAATTGGCTTTCTCCTGCTATGATAATCTGTATCAGTCATGCCATGCCAACATATTCTCAGGCCACTGAGAAGGTTACACTGATCTCTGAACCTCAATCCACACTGCTGACAGCAGCGTCCCATTAATGTCCATTCTTGGAATGTTACCTTTGATTCACGGATTTGACCAGATAGATATTTGACTTTTAAATGTCAGAGCTTCATTTAAACTTGATTAAATCACGGTGAATGCTACTTAACAACATTAAAACACCAGGGAGTGTGAGAAAACCCAATTATATTGATAACACAAATATTATTTAATATTAAGAATTATTGGGCAGCCTAATACACACTGCATGATATGAAGTTAAAAAAATCCAAATTTACATTTCAAGGGTGTTCAATATAAAGTAGAAGAAATGGGCCTCCACATGTTGCAGGCTTGATGGGATTTTAACACATTGCCTTTGATATATTTCATATAGAGGTTAAGATTTTTTTTTTTTTTTGCTCCTTTTTTCTACCTTGGTCAACCCAAATTCATAGTTTGACTTTATGTGAGGCACTTTGGTCAACTTTGGTTGTTTTTAAATGTGCAATATAAATAAGCATGACACCCATCAATTTCTCATAGCTGTAGCTTAACCTAAGTACTAACGCCTAGTCACCATCAGTATGGCATTAGAATAAACTTTGAGAGAATGATGACAGCCATTTTAATTTGGGAAAATAGGGGAGTGTGAAGAAAATCTGATTTTAAGGTCCTTAGTGGGCACAAAAACAAATGGCATTAATCATTCTTAAGGAACACGCTTTCTCCCATCATATTTATTACCAGCATTTTTCATTTCCACTCACTTACTTCCAAATATACTTTTTCATAGTTCAGAAAAAGCTGGAGTTGCTAACTTGTAAAACAAGCCGAAATCATCAACTCCTCTACCATTGTGCTGACAGTTGGCATAGGGGAATTGCACTGATATGCTGTTTGCTTGTTTTTTCAAAAAGACCATTTCATGGTGCAGTGCATTATGACCAAAGAATCTACTTTTTTCGTAAAATCTGTAGTAAATTCTCTGGTGTGCTTCTGTAGAAATGTAGCAGTTGGTCACCTGGTGATAGTTTGGATTGAAGGGTCGTTTGCCTTCTATCTATAGTGTTTTTGTCTCGTCTTTTAGTTTTACTTTTCGCTCCTTTTTGCTGTCTTCCTCCTTTTTCTGTCTCCTCCGGTCAAGTGCAGCAAGATTACATAGATTACATAATTCAAAGTAAATAAATAACAGTAAATAAATAGGTAAATAAATCAGATTATCAAGAGGAGCCTTATACCCATAAACCTCCCCTTGGCAAAGCAAAATTGTTTGGCACAATCAATTAGCTTGCTATGATGCAGGACAGGACAGGGTAAAAAAAGAAAAAAAAAAAAAGAAGAAGAAAAAAAAATATAAATAACTTAACAGCAGGAAGGATTTGCTCAGATTTTGCTTAGGGTTTACAGAGAATTATCTGGCCAAAAATGCCTTGTTAATGTCAGAGGAGAATAGGCAGGCTATTTACAGTCTGGCTAACTACTAGTTACAATAAAGGTATGAAGAACACGATCTCTGAACACGCAACATGTTGAACTTTGATGCAGATGGGCTACAGCAGCAGAGTAACACACCAGGTGCTACTCCTATCAGCTAAGAACAGGAAACTGGGCTAAAATGTTCATCGACTAATCAAAACCAGACAAAGAAAATGGGGAAAAGAATGTTGTTCAGTGTGATGAGTCTGAACTGCTACATTCAGATGGTAGGGTCAGAATGCAATCCAATAAAGCGGCTTTAATCTGTGGTGGAATTGGATTCTCATCACGGATGTGCTGCTGACAAATCTTCAACAACTGTGATGCTATCACGTTATTGTGGACCAAAAACTCTGAACAATGCTTTTAAAACCTTGTTGAATATATACCACATAGTTAAGGATATCTGAAGGGAAAAGGTAGTCATAGTAAATAAACCAGATAGAAGAGAAACTTCTTCAAAACGGGTTCAGATGTAATGTTCGTTATCCATTCCTTCATATAGATAGTCATCATTCAGGGTGCACTCTACTTGTTTAGCCTTTTAAGTATGAATTCATTATCATGGTTACTTTTACTTACACTTGAGACTATTCATCTTCTTGATGAATGCAAAAGGCCAGACACCTCAGCTCAGTGGGTATTTGAGTGAGAAGAGGATGATCAGAGTCAAATGGCCTCTATAGTGAAGGGAAATGAAGATATCCCAAAATAGAATTGATGGGTTCATTCATCTTTTGTCTCTACAGCAAGGAAACAGCAGCCTGGGATGAAACAAACCAAATCGTTCTGCGCAACAATTCTCAGCCTTTGATTAATAAGACACAAAGACTGATCTGTACTTCCCAAGTAGCTCCTCTTTACCTTTTATTTCCTGCCCCTCAGCCTGCATGCTTATCTCTGTGATAAGGTACCTCATCTTCCACACAGGGGCAGCAAAAAGATGATACAGATGGCTGTACTATTAACAAAAATAATAGAAAAAGGTTCAGAACACAAACCTAGAAATCATTTTCAGCTACTGAACAGAATTTCAGTTGTGTAGGAGAAAATAAATTTTTCTTCCAATGCCTATAAGATGTGTACATTGTGACCAGACAGTCCATTGTGTAATGAAATGCACTTGGGAGGTGAGGCCCCATCAGTAGGTCATTTACAACCAACTGTACCTCAAACGTAACAAGCTGGGTTTTTTTTTTCATAAAGCTAAAAGATTATTTCAGCCTTGGGTCTGCTGCATTTCCCAACAAGGTCTAAGGTTTAGGGTAGATTAGCCAAATTAAGTTTACTGAAGTGTGTTGCTCCACACAGACAAAGCTAGCCAGAGTCACAGCATTGGCCCACTGGTCTGTAAAACCAGGAAATCCGCTTTAACTGTATCAGCTCAAAATCTGTCCCCGATACACACTTTTGTGGGGTTTTAGGGGATTTTATTTGTGCCTTAGAGCATAACTGTGGCAAAAAAGAATCAGAGATTAATGTAGTATTGCTCTAAATCACATCGTTGTTAACAAGACTGTAGCTGCCTCTGTTGTTTTCAGTGAATGCAGCGATCCGCCCACCAGATCAGAACAGCCTGCTAACAAGAAAGTGTCTTTCAGCTGTATTACTAAATTCTTTTTATTTATCTCTGAGGACTTAGAGGTTTATATTGGCATCTTAGAGCATACCAGCTTTGAAAAGTTCAGAAATCTCCCAAAATGAGTTTATGAGTTAGAATTTTGTGTTTACACAATATTTTTACAACGCAACGACAACAACAAAAACATCCATGTTTAGCTATTACAGATATGACTGAAACACTGAGGTTAAAAGCAAATGCTGGGAATTCTCAACCAAACAGAAATGTTCAGTGCTGCAAGCTTTACCCCAAAAGTTCATGACAATCTAAACAGTTCCATCTCCCTATGGGAGCGCTTATTGGGGCTCACTTAAAGTAAAATTGTGATATGCTGTCACAGAGTGATGATGAAAAACTAGTTCCAGCATTTGTTTCTTCAGGATTAGACTGCTGTAATTCCTTACGACTGAGCTGTCTCAGGAATTCCCTGAAAAGCCTACATAACGCCCTAAAAATATCCAAAATGCTACATCAACATTTCTGATGATAATCTGATGATATATTTCTCCAATTTTAGATTTTTACACCAGCCCCATGGTAAATTCAGAATAGAATTAATGATTTTTCTATATACAAGTAAAGCTCTTAATGACCAAGCTCTACTGTATCTTAAAGATCTAATATTTTCCCAAAAGAGCAATAAATCTACTCTGAGAGGCTTTTGTGTGACGTAGAACGGAGGGCAGAGCCTCCAACTATCAGGCCAGTCCTGTGAAACTTCCCAGTTTGTATTCGGGAAGCGGACACCTTTAGGCTTAAAACTTTCCTTTTTGCAAGAGCTTATATGTAGGACTGGTTTGGTTTACCCTTAGGGCTGGGATAAACATGCACAGCAACGTTCTGCACCAGTGTACGCAGGGTGGGTACCACAGGGGAGCTGCGGGAGCTATAGCTCCCCCTTAATGAACATGAGCTCCCCTAGAAACATGATATATGAAATTTTGGGGGAGCTATATAAAACTGACAATAAAATCTATGGTGATGGCTCACAAATTCACCGTAGCCTAAAGTATGACTGTGGATGCTATAAATACTGTAACCACTGAAGAGTGGCGGCGCTGCAAGCTAAACTTCTTGTAGGCCTAATTAAAATACAAAATAAAGGAGTAAATGCACGGCTAACACACTTGCAGTCTTAGCTAATAACTATACACAATGTTCAAAAGAAAGCAAGGTACCCTAACAACGTTAGGATTTACTTAAAGGCTGAAAGAGCCAGGCCAGTCGGATGTAGCCACTACGTCTCATACAGTAGACAAGTCAAAAGAAGCTGGAGATGAGTTTGACAATACTGTTAACACAACAGAGGAAGAGGCTAGCGAGTATGCTGATCACGCTGGACAACCCAGCTCTTCTGTTACACCTGCCGGAGAAGGGGCAGGGATGACGGCCAAGGTTGCTGCCAAGGGCTGCTGCTGGCTGGAGCAGTTAGCAATAGAGAGAGTGGAAGGATTGTTCACCGTGGCTGACAAGGATGGGATTGTAACAAAGCAGAGGTTCGTTACGTGAACAATTTGAACTTGATTGCTGTACAGTTTGTTTATGTCATTGTTTGCACTTTAACCAAGTTTTGCACTTTAAAGTAAATGCATAGTTGCACACAGTATTTAATTTGTTTTTATAGAACAAAGAAATATTGTGTGGGCATATGTAAGGAGTATACGGTAAATGGGTGGTGTAATAGTATTAACTCACTGAACTCATGTTCCCCCAGGGCAATCAGGGAAATGGTGTCCAGGCATTTTTTGGTTGGGAGAGACTATGAGACCGGGGAGTTAAAAGTAGGCTTACTTGTATTGGTTTTGGGTTTAATTTATTTGTTGGGTTAAATATTTTAGGTGTAAATACTTTTAGGATTTTTTTTGTATGGGATAGTTTTAGCAGAAAAGGTTTGTTTGATAATTGATAATGGAAATACCTGTTGATAATTGGAT
>JBAMHW010000007.1:16122592-16137276 GCA_037177495.1 Rhadinocentrus ornatus | reverse complement strand
TCCTGGTCCAGGCTCTGGTTATTTCACGCATTGACTACTGCAACTCCTTACTGGCAGGCCTGCCTGCTTGCTCAGTTGAACCTCTGCAGATGATCCAGAACACAGCAGCACGCCTGGTCTTCAACCAGCCCACAAGAGCACATGTCACTCCACTGCTAATCGCTCTACACTGGCTTCCAGTTGCAGCACGCATCAAATTCAAAGCTCTGCTTCCAAAACAATAACCCAAACGGCTCCTGTCTACCTTCACTCCTTAATCCAGAGCTAAACTCCAATTCCACATTTACGCTCTGCCAGTGAAAGACGCCTAGTGCTCCCTCCACAACGTGGCACAAAATCTGTAGCTAGACTCTTTTCCTCTGTTGTTCCCCAGTGGTGGAACGATCTACCACACTATCTCAGATTCGCAGAGTCTTTATCTACTTTTAAGAGCAAACTAAAGACTCACTCGTTTAGGGAGCATTTCCGCACTTAGCTTAGCTCTTCTACTCGTCTGAATGAGTTAGAAAGATTGGTCCAGCTCTTTGGCTCAACTCAGTACTGAATATGCTGCATGCACTTATGCCCAAGATGATATTGTGTGATGAAATCGCGATCTTGTATTTAAACAACCTGCGTCTAGCACTACATGACAGCACATGGGTCCAACTGGACTCATAGTAGTCTGACTACTACTTAATTATGATGTTGCACCCTGTTTGAATTCTTGCTTGTGCTGTTCTTACTCTCAGATGTAAGTCGCTTTGGATACAAGATTCTTCCAAATGACTGTAGAATAGAATAGAACAGAATAGAATAGAATAGAATGGAATACCACACAATAATGATGGTCGTTGCTGCTGCTCCAAGAATGTCACCAAAGGAAAACCTTGTGCTCAATATTTGGCAGATATACTGTTGGCATAAACACTGGATATCATAAAATATAACTAAATGTTCACAGAACATTATAATGTTTTTACAATTGTGATTCCAACAACTTTCTGTAATTTTTGACAAGCTAACTGGATGAAAAAAATTAAGGGCCAATTTATGCTCTATAATTTGATCTGTTTTGGGGGCCCTTGCGAATCAATACCCTGGCAGATGAAAAAGCATAGTACCACCGGAAACCAGTGGGGGCAGTGTTGGGCGGTATAGTTGATGTGCCATCCCTGAAAGTCAGGAAAAAGAAGAAGAAAAAGGCATTATGTATTTAATGTAAGGCTGGACAATAAATCGATTAAATTGATAAAATTATAATTGCCATTCATGATTTCTTTTTATAAAAATCTTGATCCCCCCTTAATATACACTGCAAACACTCTTGTTAAGCTTCTGTCTACCTGCTTGTCATTTAGCTAATCCACTGAATAAGTCTGGTTTTTGGCTGTATTAAAGGAAGAGACTCAATGGAGCGTAGTTTCTGCTTTTTTTCTTTTTTTGGGTGCTTTGAGTTACCATCATTTGTTCTTAGTTTCTGTTTTATTTCCATGAATGTTAGTAGTTTGGTTTGTAGCATTGCTCTACCTGAGCCTCTTTACAGTATTGTCAAACTTGATTTGATCCATTTCTTTGGTTTGCTTTGACCATCAAAGTAAAAACACTTTTCCACCATTTTTAGGATATTTCCAACATTCAGACCACTAATTCAAGTTTTTAAAGCATTTTATTCTAAAAACCTGATCTTTTGAGCACAGTGGTCTGGGGGGTTAAATATCACTAGGTCACAGTTTAATATCAACCCAAGAAGGAGCTTCATCTGCCATTCTCAACATGTGAGGAAAGCACAGGAAAAGCAGGCAGAAAGTCCCCTGATGTGATGTCCCTGTGTGAACAGGATCTGCACTTGTCTGGACTTCCACCTGCAAAACTACAGTAATCATGTGTGAAAACTTCTATAAATACTATGAACAGCTGAACTAGCAGTTTTATTTATTTATTTTCTATAGTTATTTAGTCGTTAGTGCGATATTACTCTGGTTTTTAAATGCCAGATAATTATTTAGAGATATTTTACCATTTTAAGTATATGAAAGATCACGTTTCAAAGTAATGTTGTCTTTCTATTTTTTAATTTACTTATTTCAATCAGTGATTGATTGATTAAACAAAAAAAAAAACATTATGGGAAATGAGGCCTATGTCATTGTAGAGACAAGCAACCACTGTCTCACATCACGGGGCAGGGACCAAGACAGAACTGGCAGATGAGGGCACCTGGTCTTGTCAGACTAACGGCCTATTTATAGAAAAATAATTTATACCAGCATTACCCAGAGGAAGAGAAATAGACACCAAGGAGAGTGTGCTCAGTGACATTCCCTTTGTGGGGAAAAAAAACACAAAGGGCCACTGTAGGGCTTCCCAAGAGGAATGAACTAATGACAATGTCCTTATAGAGCTCTGGTCAGGTAACAGCATCAATGCCACAAAGTTCATGCAGGATTACTGAAAGATGTCAAATAATTTCATACTAGAGTTTTGATAGCCTATTAACATACTTAAACAGATATGAAATCAGTGCAATTTGCTTCTGACTTATTTCTATTAAGTAATGTTTGATAGGCAGGAGTAGCCCAAGGGTTAGGAGCAGAACAGCATGACAGGTGAGGTAGAGAAAGCAGGAGAGTCAAGTGGAGGAGCAGGGGAAGCTAGTGGCGTAGAAGACAATAAAATAAAACAAAAACCAACAACCAGCACGCAATTTGTGTTAGATAATATTCCTTATGAGGAGAATACGACATTTTTCCCCAAATACCACGTGGGTTGCAGAGCAGTGTAAGGATTTTAAGCTTGTGTAAAGAGTTTGATTTGTCATGCAGTAAGTCAGTTTCAGGCAAAGGGAAACAGCAACCTTGCAAGATAAACCTCAATCTACAAAGCATAATGATTAGTGAAATAAATAGTGTGTAAGTGTGGATGTAAACCTAAATAAACATTTATACATTATATTATATCTAACTTATACACTGGCAATTTCCAATTCCAGTCTCTGCAATTAAACCTGGCAACAAGTTGCTGATCCTCAAACTCCCCAAAGAGCTCTGTCTTTTTTTCCCCCTCTCATGCAGCAACTGACATTTCCCATTAGTGGCACGGTTGCATAATTTGGTGGCACCAATATTTCATTTCAGTGTTTAACACACTAATGAACATGTCACCGTGTGAAATTAATGTGTCACTGCGTTTCACAGATGTAGCAAAAGGAGAGATTTTGAATCTCTCAAAATGAACATATCAACCATATTATCACACTTCACACAATTGTAATATAGTTATTTTATTTTAATCAGCTTGTAGTTGTAAAAACATCTAAGGTCTCTACTCAAGAAATAAACACATTTACTCTCATGAAGATGCAACATTAAGTGTGATTTGACAATAATATCAGCAGATTATGAAAAAAAGTAGACAATAATAATGTAATAGTATTTATCTTGAAATTGTTTTTTCCAAAATACTTTTAGGAATCTACATTTTCAAAGCTGAACTGTTTTTTGTTGTTTGTTTTTTTGCTGACTTTTGTCCATGTTTGTTCTTTTCATGCAGAAATGTATAGGCCTGGTGGGTATGGCAAAAATATGTATGATCACGATATAATTTTCTATATTCCATCTTAATCACAGACAACGACAACCGGTGTTTATTTAACGTTATGATATTAATATTCATATATCGCTATTGCCCAAACATCATACGGAACCTGCGTAGTGGGACAGTGTTTAAGCGGAGACCAATTTCACTGCTGGACACAAACACCACAACGTGTGAAAAAGAATAGGACTAGGGAATGTCTGCCGGCGAGAGCTCTAAAGATGAAGCACACGTTGTTGACTCAGAGGAACTAATTCCAAAAAGAGGAGCCACATCTGTGGTTTGGAAGTTCTTTGGCTTCAAAGGGTCGGACATGGAACAAACAATTATCTTTTGCAAATGCTGTTGAACAAAAGTGGTAGCGGGCGGTGGTAACACTAGCAACGTGCTTCACCACCTTGGCCGTAAACACGTTTTAGAGTACTAAGAATGTCTTAAGATAAGATCCGCACCCTCCACATCCACACCTAAATCTGCAAGTAGCAGTCAGACGTCCATTCAAGACGCATTTGCTAAAGGGACAGCATATGAGGGGAAAAAAGCAAGCAATAGGTCGCGAAAAACACAATCACATTCCCCCTCGTCAAGGATATGGCTCAGATAAATACCGTAGCGAAAGAAGGCTTCAAGGCGTTGGTGAAAACTTTGGATCCCAGATATGTCCTACCGTAAACATTTCAGCAACACGGCCATACCCACCATGCACTCTGAACATAGAGGACAATTACAGACCAAGCTGGCTACCGTCCACAACAGCAGATCTGTGGTCAAGTTGAACGATGGAGCCATACCTGAGCCTTACCATTCATTTTATTAATCATGACTGGGAGCTGCGAATGAATTGTTTTCAGTTGCAATAAATATTTGGATTATTAGTCATGGTGCTACAAAAGATGATGAAGGCATCAAACAAGCGATTTGTTTGCAATAAGGTTATCTCTGGTTTCTCATATACCTGGAAAAAAAGGAGGGACCTGGCCATTGCTCAAAATGAAATGGGCCTTCCAAAGCATGCACTGACGACAGAGACACCTACCAGGTGGGGGTCACGCCAGAAAATGATAGAAAGAAATCTTGAACAGGAGAAAGAAGCTGAAGTCCTGAGAGCTGACAGAAAGTCTAGGCACTTGGTGTTGACCTGGCAGGATGTTGAGGTCCTAAAATCACTAAACAAAGTGTTGAAAGATTTTACTGATGCCCTGTCTGAAGAACAGTATGTAAGTGTCTCCTACCTGAAGCCTAAGAACGACACTCAGCTCACCAAGGACGTAAAGAAAAACATCCTGGCAAACTTGAATGACAAGTATGCAGATACGGATACAGATGACAATTGTACTTGACATGGCATCTCTCCTGGATCCAAGATTCAGAGCCACATACATAAGCGACAAGGTGGAATACATCAAAGCAAAAGCAGTTGAGGAAATAAAATCAATCCATGCTTAAAGTGGAGTGACCACCATCCTTGTCTAACTATTTTTTTAAGAGGCACAGCAAGAGCAGCGTATGGTTCAGTGACACATTGTCACTGTCCTTATGACAATAAAACGGGCTATTTAAAGCAAATCAAGTGCAGTAATTTGCATTAGAAGATAAGTGTTGGTTAGAACACTTGTATGAAAATTGAATACCATCAAATACCGTAAAAAAACGATATGATTTTATTTTAAAAAACGTGAAATGAAAATATTGCCATACCGCTCAGCCCTAAGTACCACTGGACTGCATTTTACCAAGGAATACATGGCTTGATTAACTGAAAATGTATCATACTTGTGTGCATAAATGTAATCACAATCTATTTTGAGATCGTTCAATTTGCCATATAAGCTTAATTTCATAATCCCCAAAAAGAAAATTATTTACACCATTGGATTTTTTTTTTTTTCTCAAATACTGTCAAAAGCAGTTTTAAAAATAATTATATTCTTGCTTCTCCATATCCAAACTCATAAAACAGAGGCTATACAGACTAGCCAATTCCTGTTAAAACCTCCAAATAGTCTTATGGCTCCACTTAAACCCCTAAAATCTCACGGCAGCAGGACTAAAGAAAAGAGCAATGTTCAGCTTCATGTGATTTTAAATGACAGGGAGTGACAACCAAGGGTCAACCATTTGCTCTTGTTTCGATCCACTCAGGAACTCAAAGCATGGCTAACAACTAGGCTGTTAGCTTCAACTGAAAGGATCTTCAGCAAATGAGTCAGGCCAATGTGGCACTCAGCTTCCTCACTGAATCTAACAAGGGGCTAAGACTTGAAAAAGATATGCAGGATCATGTTTCTCAAGAACTATTGTTGTGCACTACGAATAAAAAAAGAAAACCAGGCAACAGCAGTTGGATCAGAGCAAAATACATTCAAGATTAACTGTAAATAAAGATTAGAGGACTGGAAACTCATATTTGTCTCTTAAATACCAAGCTTTCGGGGTAGTATGTTATTCTTTTACTAGTTTAAGTTGAACAAACATGCATCAAAATTACACTATCAATTTCCCATCTCTTCCTCTGCCGAAATTCTGGTCTCCTTGCTGTATGTTAACAAGTTAAGCAAAAGCAGAATCTCTATGATTTACTCTAATATAGTATATAATGGATACGCATAGCACTTCCACATCTTATATCAGAGAACAACGGTTGGTGGATTTTGGGGTTTTCACTCTCAGATCAGGTTTGAGAAGCAGCTCTTTTGAATGTTCACTACTCTTCCATATGTGCAAGACATGCACTGATACAGTTTAAAGTGCTATATTTCCTCCACTTCTCTAAAGCCAAACTGGCTAGGCTATACTCAAATTTAAGTCCTATTTGTGATATGTGTAAGCAAATGTCTGCAACCATACATCATATGTTTTGGCTTTGTCCTACACTCACTCCTTTCTGGTCTTCTGTTTTTTATTTAATTAATAATGCTTATGGTTGTACCATTATACCATCACCAACAATTGCACTGTTTGGTGTAATGCCAGCTCAAACGGACATCTTTCCCACTCAGGGTCATCGCCTTCTCTTTTCTGCGGGCCAAATTAATTCTATTCAAATGGAAAGATGCTACCCCTCCGTCACACAATCAATGGATAAAGGATATGAAGCCGAACTTAAAACTGGAAAACATCAGATGTACAACAGAAGGCTTTAGGAATAGATTTAGCAACACCTGGGACCCACTGATAAATCATGTGACTAACTTACCTGGACTGGAATAGATTCAGATATTGATACCGTGATGTAAGTGTCTGTGTGTTCTGTCCATTTTGTTTTTCTTTTCATATGCATGTGTTAACACTATGTTGTTAAAAAAAATCAAAATAAATAAATAAAGAAAAAGTTTTAAAAAATTACACTACCTTACTTAATGAAATTTGTTTCTGACAATTACTCTGAACAGGAGTGTGGCTATTGCATGCATTAAACAAATGAGTTGCAGTGTGATTGGTCAGTTTTATAGACTGATGGTAGTTGGCTTTCATTAGCTGCTTTTCCCCTATTTCCTTTTTACTAGACTAACTGCCTCAGCACTTTAAGCACACATTTAATAGAGAAATTAAAGCATTATCCACTTCCTGAACTCAACTACTCCTTGAATTCTCTGTAACACAATAAGTGATGTGTATCTATTCAGTTAAAGTTATCATACAGGTAAACATACAGCAGGGCGGGGGGGTGGGGTTTTTATACATTCACAATACAGAAAGCAGCTCCACATGTTCTCTCCTGATGACATATAAAAAAAAAAGAAAGAAATTATGCACAATATTATGTGAAGGTATGGAAAAGAGTGTTTTTAGGGACAGTCAATATAGCCTACTAGCTTTCCAATGCCATTTTCTTTTTAACAGTACAAAGGCTAGAAGCAGACGTGAGCTCAACATATTGCAATTAACTACAACCATCATAAAACTGCTGCTGTGGAAAATGTGAGAGAAAAAGAAATGATTGAGTTTTGTGGTGCATTAATTGAACAAAATTGTAATTGTAGAAAATATGACTGCTGAATTACTTGCATTCTTTTTATCATACAAAGTGCCACATGAATCAGAAGTCTGTTTTTAGAAATAATGTCCAAATTTACTGATTCTGACAGCTGAGTCAAAGCTTTGAATGTCATTATCTGGTCACTTAAGCCAAAGATTACTTTTAAGTAAGTCATACGCTATCATTAGTTGATGGGATGCTACTCACTAAGTGGAGAAAGAAAACTTAAGGCTAAGTGTGGTGGAGCTAAGAGGAGCTTATTTACTGACTGTAAGTGTGCTTGTATCATGAAATTGTTGTTTGTGGTCAATGTTTTGTTAATGTGTATCTGGCATAAATATATGTATGTAATTTTACTTTTGTTTTTTTGTTCAACAGCGCTTTCTGTTAAATAGGGGACCTTCACTTCTAATCACTCGTGATATAAAAAGAACACGTAGGTAGACACACTCATTTTAAATTAGAAGAAAGAGGCATCCTCTTTTAACAAATTCAAACCTAAGGAAAAAAAAAATGATTTGATGGTGACAAATCAAAGTAACCAATCAGAGAGCAGACGGCTTCCCGTCCTTCCGCACCGCTGCAGACTCTTAAAGGCGTGTAGATCAATTTTACAGACGGGGGATGGTGCAACCAGAGTGGTTTATTAAATGATACTGGCTGCAACAGTTTCTGTGACAAAATTAATGTGATGAAGTTTGAAACATTATCAGACAAAATCAAATGATTTCGTTCAAATGTGGAGCTGCAAAGTGGATGTGATAAACTGTTGGTTCTCTTTTTCTCTCTTTTATTTCGTTCGGGAGCTCCCTCCCGACGTCTCTGCCGATGTAGATATCCCTGACTCATATGTAGTGAACCTTCTGTAGTAACTTAAAGAACACACACAGGAGACATGTTGCTTTGAACTCGTGTGCTGCAGAGAGTAGGCGCTGTTTGTTTTTTATTTAACTCCGATCGGAACGCTCAAATAACACAATGACGCACATAAGTGCAAAGATTGTCTATTTGTAACAGACATCGCACTCTAACATAAACCGAATACTATTCAGTCCAAGACTTTAGCAGCAGGTGCTTCGGATTGTCTTTCTCTCGGCAAGCCACCACTTTCTCCTCCACCCCGTCGCTTCTCCAGCTGGCCTCCGTGCGCCGCAGTAACTATTTCAACAGTGCTTGGACTCCAGGGTAGCCGCTGTTGCATTAGTAACAGACGTACTCGCGCCTTTGTTCATGTTGAACTCTACTCCCCTTTAAGAGTCTGCACCAGTGCGGAAAGAAAAGGAAGCTGTCTGCTCTCTGATTGGATAGTTTGATTTGTCAGCATCCAATTAGATAGATGTTGAAAGATATGGACAAAAATCGAAACCACAACTTCTTGCAAGAGTCTCACACGCAGTTTTGTGCTTTCAGCTGTTAAAAGGGTTTTCGCAAAACAACTTCTTTTTCCCCACAAATACAAATCTTTTTTACAACATTGCAAACCCTTTTCTGCACATTTGTAAACTGTAAACTTTTGTAAACTTGAATTTTTCAGGCAGATTGCTTTTACAGGGTGACAAGCTTCATTTACAGATGCAAACTCTGAAATTATTTGCAAACATTCATTTACAACTGCAAAATCTCTAAGAGTTAATATTGAGCCTATAAACATGTCACACAATAAATGCTTTTTTGGCTGAGAGGAAAAGCAGCATTTGTTTAAATTCCCGAAAGAAAAAAAAATGGCTAGACAGCAATGGATGAAGTTTGTTCTGGGAGCCAGCCACAGAGTCGTGCCAACCGGCACTTCACCGACAACTGCTCGGTTGAATCAGAGCCAGTACAACAAGGGACTTGCGATCAGGCTTTTGCTGAAAGAAAGGCCTGTTCCTACAATCAAGGACCACACAACCGAATAAGTTGTCTGTTTTTGTTTGGATAGTGTGAGCAACGGTGAAACTAAAGGAATTAACCCACACTTACTTTATCTGATTGCTACCAGCAGGTAACACACATGTAATGATGACCAGAAAGTTATCAATCAACACTTTCGATGGAAATGCTACAAATGTAACAACCGTTGATTAGCCACGTGAAACAATAGGTGTACATGGAGAGATGCTACATATGTAACAACGAGGATAAACACCCAGCTGATTAGCCACGTGAAACAATGCATGTACAGTATATGGAGGAATGCTACAAACGTAACAATCTGGCCAGAACCCAAAGTAGCTCCCATTTAGATCAGGAAACTCCTGGTGTGCAATACTTACTGCAAGCAAATTGCCTCAGATCATTTTCACTTTTGCATACAATTTACATACACAATAGTTTCATTGTCATCTCAACAAATTATCATAGTAAATATTGTTTCACCATTCTCTAACCCTAGAGATTAGCTTAGCAAGAGTAGCAAGAAATACAGCTAACTATATTGTAATGCATGAAAATGTCAGCAAATAGCATAATTACTATATCTATTTCTTGGCAGCAGATAGCAGTATTTTTCTTGTCTTCTTTCTATGTGCACATGCTGTTTGGCGTACGGTGGTTGCCTGCATGTGGCTGATACGACCGTGATGCGGAGAGAAGAATATTTCTGGCTCATAATCTCCGCTGGTCGTGCCCCTGCCAGCTAACTGCAGAAACCCCTTTTCAGTGCACTTCTTTATTATATGGACGTTTTTTCCTGCAGTCCAGTATGATGTAAAATACAATATCGATCTATCTCTGCATACCACGCTTTACAGAATACTTCCACATTATCTGATCCAGATCGTTGGTCTAAAAATAGAACAGTGCAAAATCCCGTTCAATGAAAATAACCACCTGTGGCTGGAATATGATTATATTTCTTCTGTTCTTAACACGCTAAATATTATAACTTGTTTTAATAAAAGTTTTAGGAAATGTTTGGGACCGGCAAGGCATCGTAATTTTATTTGACAATTTTTGAATGTGCACATTTCAAAAACGTCTTGGCTGTTGTTTTTTTAAAATGCATCTAATGTATACAAAAAAAAGATTTAGCAAAGATATGTTCATCACTCCAGATTTAACCTGAAGGTAAAGTCAACAGTGACCATTTCTGTGAGGTGCAGATACGAGAACAGCAGCTGTTCACTAATCAGTGGTTCTCCAAATAATCAGATTGCAGCGTTTTCACCTCATATGCGTTAATTCATGTTATTTAATAGAATGATGAGGAGGAATAGTTCATGCAGCACGATAATTACCTACGGGAGCCAGTACATGCTGACGGAAGAAAACGCAGAGCATCTCTGTTAATCCATTATAACCAGCAGCTCCTAAACTGAGAGGATTAAGAACTTTCTTTTTTAATAATCCTTGTTTTTTTATTATTTTATTTTATTAATTTTTTTAAATGAGACTTGAAACATTGTTATTATTCTCATTTTTATGATGTAAACTGACAATCTGACTTAAGAAATTGACAAAAAAAAATCGGCAAAATCGGCAGCCCGTTTAGGCCATGGCCCAAGGCTGATGAAAAGAAAAATCTGTATCGCCATCGGCCCTAAAACATCCATATCGATCAATCCCTATTCGCAGCCATAGTACTGTTTCCATCTTTACACGCTTTTTTAAAGGATTTTCTGGCAGATGAAGCAACATATTATCCAACATGCATTCTGTTTGTTGCTGTGCATGTTCACGTCTCTGTGTGTGCACATTTGGGCAGAACCTAGCACGTGTAATACAGAAATTATTTAGAAAGAACTAAGGTGCTGTGGTGTAAATCAGATAATAACACCTGACTTTGTAGCTTTTAATACAAGGACAAAGTATAAACCTGTTGTAAAGGTTGGTAAGTGAAGCCATTCATATCTCAACTTTCCATCCTTGCATTATAATATAAAGCAGTTCATATTTCGATGTCATCTCATGTGGTAATACTCAATATCATGTTAGAAATATTTTTCTGCATTGAAAGCTGGAAATTAAAAGATTAAATCACAAACCAAATCACAATCGCAATACTGGTCAGAAAAATCACAGTTAGATTTTTGTCCCCTATACTGCTCAGGCTTATCCTAAACTAGAATCAATCCCTGTAAGGTTAATAGGAAAAATTGCTGCAGGAAACAAAGATTTTGCTGTGTTATCGATACAATAAATCAGACATCAACAGTTTGACTGCAGATTTATAAAAGTGCTGCTTAGTGAACTAGAAACTAATAACATGTAATATACTCATCCACTTCAGACCAGCATCTTCGTTGCTCTATTTATTAACTACCTGTGTGTGTAAGTGTGGGTGTAATCAAGTCAAGAGTTAACTGCTCTCATCAACAACACAAAAGTTGAAAGAGCATTACTATTTTAAAAATGATATATATAAAAAGATAATTAAGAAGCAGATAAACTTTTTATCTTTTACAAAAGACTTCTGTGGGTGTTCTTGGAGACAGTAAAACTAAAAGCTCAAAATTATCTTTTGCAGAGACAAAAGATGCCCTGCTGTGATTTAAAACTCAAATTATACCATGGATTTAGTATTTGCTTTAATCCAATTTTCCACCTTGAAAGTTTTTCCCAAAAGCTACACTGATGGACATTCGTCTGTGCCCAGTTAAAAACAGGAGCTTTGACCCATTTGCTTCCACGCTGGGTATTAAACTAGGACAAGATACTGCCTACTGAGTGTCCCATGGAAATCTAGCATGGGTAAAATTAGAAAAAGGACTTAATCAGCAACAAGCTAATAAAGGAATTCAGCATCCTAATTTCTATAAAAATGGTGATATAAATCATTTCTAAGGATGGGGCATATCCCTGCTTGTCACAGGCAGAGAGGGAGAAGCAAGTTACACCTCAGGTGAGTCACCAATCCATTGCAGGGCTTTACTTTTATCTATTTATTTATCTAATATCTATATAAGGATAAACTCCTCACATATTATATAATTGAATCCTTTCCAGCATCCTATCAACCACTACACCAATCACAGGACAGCCAAATACAACTGCCATTACTTTTTGAATGCCTGTTACTGGCAAGATCCCCACCAATGTTATTATGAATGAGAGTAATAGTTAAATTAGTGAGTGGTGCCGGGAACAGGTAGCAGCAAGCTTTATTGACTTTATCTCCACTGCAAATTAGCTTAATTGCAAGTTTTGGGTGTGATCTGGAGTTAAGAATCGGCATTGAACACACGATCATAAACCATGCAGTCTCTCTGTATTGCCTACTTTCCCTTCAAAACCGGTCAGTCTAGCAGAAAATTCTCTGGCATAGTCCATGTTTTCCACTTCACAAGAAAATTGCATAATTTTTTTATATTGTTACAGTATTACTCTACGTAATGCAACCTTAAATAGACTCAACTGCATGTCTCACAACTTAAAAGCAAATCACATTACCTGAGGGCTGAAAGAAAACTGTACCGTATTTAAACTGCACAAGCGAGTAGTACTGTTTGTCCAGTAATGTTTAAATTGAACCGGTCAATTTGTTTGCTAACTAAAAAAATTGTGTCCATTAAGATGTGTAAATATAAGGGGTGGGACTCAACAAAAAAAAAATAAAAAAAAATAATTACAGGCTTTGTAATTAATTAATCTCGATTAATTGCATTTTAATCACATAACAATATTTGCCCCAGAAAATCACACCACAGTACATTTAAATAAGCAAAGATCTAATTTGTGCATGAGACTAACTACAGGCACGTAATCTAGCTTTCCACAGCTATTTGACATGCAGCCCACAGTCACAGCAGTTTGCAGTTCACAGGCAACTGGCAATTAGAGGAGATACCACTGTTCTTATCTGCTGCTGAATCTAAAGGAAGATTCCAGTAGTAATAGCATCTGGGAGGCAATTGGTACTTTAGCCTCTGGGAAAACCAAGATATGCTTGCAGGATATCCAAGGAGGATATCCTGCAAGCAAACAAACTACAATACAACTCTCACCTGAAAGTCATGAATACTTACTGAACAGCTTCAAAATGTACCTTATCAAAAACTAATAAAAAAACAACAAAAAAAAACGTACATGACAGTTATGAATGTAGGCAATCTCAGCTAACAGTAATTTGCTTTTCTCTGACTAAATGTAAATAGAAATTATGCTGACTAGCTTACAATAAAAAGAATAAGCCAGTCACAGCATGTTTGAGGCAGTTATGGTCCCAGTGAAGTTGCTGAAAAACACTTGATCCGAGGACAAAGATGGCTAATTGAGGTCAAAGTGGAGCACATGGAAAAGTTGCATTTACAGAGAGAACACTGAGAAATAGCTTTAGGTTGTTGTTTGAAAACAGTATTCAAACACAACTCCTCCTCCCTGACTCAACGAGCAAGAATGAGTTAGAGTAGCAAGACAGGATGTGGTCAATCAAAGAACAAGGCAGTAAATAAGAATTACACATGTCCACTCCCCTGCTCACCTCTATACAGCCCAGTGGAAAGGTGCTGCATCCCCACAGTTGATGTGATAAACCCTGTATTCTGTCAAATGAGCCTGTAAATATGCAGAACAAACAGACACACAGCAGAGAGGTGGGAGAAGATGACTACGACTAGGTTTTTATTTCACTCACACATTAGCTCTGACAATGGCTGGACTCTACACACTCACTGGCCACAGGCTGCTACCCAAATACACCCCATAGAAAGCAATATAATAACAAAAGAAGAAATATACAGGCAGCACGCAGGGACTCTGTAGAGAAAGCCCCACTACAAAACTCTCACGACCTGTAGGAAATTATGAAGAGGGCTAATTGTTGTATCAGTTCATGTTTCATTTTCTGGTGATTTTTCTTTTTTTATTATTATTTTTATATATTTAGCTTTATCTGCCTTTAAGCCAAACTTATGCCTCAACTTTTACCATTTACCATTTAATGTGGATACACAGACATGGGCTAAAACGAAAGTATACTGGTCTTTTCAGTATATTGGTTAGTATCTTATCCAGCTCTGAAAAGCATCCATATTGCATGTCATGAAGCTCATACCTGCAATGCTGTAGCCATAAAAAAAAGCCTTCTCTCAAACATCAGGCCACATCACTCTAGCCCACAAAAGTGAGGAGAGGAGAGGAGAAGAGAAGAGAAGAGAAGAGAAGAGAAGAGAAGAGAAGAGAAGAGAAGAGAAGAGAAGAGAAGAGAAGA
>JBAMHW010000007.1:16108212-16122492 GCA_037177495.1 Rhadinocentrus ornatus | reverse complement strand
AGAAGAGAAGAGAAGAGAAGAGAAGAGAAGAGAAGAGAAGAGAAGAGAAGAGAAGAGAAGAGAAGAGAAGAGAAATCACTTTTCAAACAAAAGTAAATTCTGACACAACACTTTAGCTTTAGATACTGACAGCAAGCAGCTTAAAATACAGCATTCTCATAATAGTACTGCTGCAAAAATGTATACTTCTTTACCTCTTTTCATGGTCATAACATACATTGCCTCTTCTTTTCCACAGTACAAAGTGAAGCCAACAGCCAAAGAACAGTGTCGGCTCATAAAATATTCATGAGGAGACTAATCAAGGCAGAACGCCTTTAAGTTTGCGCCTTGTAGATTTGTACTAATTTGCTGCCAACCTGGTTAGAATTGAGATATTAAGTATGTATATGTGATTAACTTTCCAGTTATGTTAGGGCCGTGCGATAAATCGAATTTTAACCACAATTACGATCTGGGTTTTCAACGATCATAAAAATGAAATGGTCCGATTATTCTGCTCCTTCCCAGTTTACTTGTGCTGTTTTCAGTTGCAAATGGAGCGCCACTGGCATTGCAGCACTGCGCTCTGCTGCAGACTCCTTCCACTGCCCCAGCCGCTTTGGTTTAATTCAACTCCAGATGCAAACACCTCTCAAGTTATTGGCTGGACACACGGGAGGAGACGTCGCTCCCTCTCTATTCATGTTCCATGGAACTTGTATAATGAGGCGAAAAATCGCTGCCCGGCTACATTTGTGCATGTGAAATGTTGCGCTCGTTCATGTAGACGTGCATATTGGGCCTTACAATGCGACACAAGGAAATAGAAAAATATAAAATTTTTGTGAGTCGTGACTAAATATTCCACCAGCTCCCAGAGACAGAGAGACAAACGTAAAAAACAAACATAACTTTGTTTTCTCGCAAAAGACCAGCGCTCAGTTAACACAGTGAACCCGGGATTTAAGAAACTCATCAACACTTTAGACAAACGGTATCACTGCCATCTCGTCACTATTTTAACCGCGTGTCTCCCTGCCCTCTATGATGAGGGTCATGAGGGTGTTGTGCAGGACGTGGCTACAATCCAATGTTTTGCCACCGCAACGGACCTGTGGTCAAGCCGCACCATAGACCACATGACACGGATTTCAACGTGAAAACGAAATGTCTCCAGTCTCATTTATTCCAGATCACACCTGTCAGAACATCGCTGCTGCTGGTCTGAGACAAATTGCTACTAGGACCTAGGTGGAAAGATACTAGTCTGTATTAACACAGACAAAGCTTAAAAAGCCCCCCGCAACCAAATGGCTCGTTTTCCTTCTCTAATCGTGTTAGATATTTCTATTCATTTGTTTGCCGATCATCTTGCAAAAGCTTCTAAAATGATGACAGGGTGATGTTTCTGTAATTTCTGCAAAATTGAGTTAGGAAAAAGTCAAAGGTAGCCTGCTAGAGCAGACTACAATAATACAGCCTAAGGACCACTGCAGTCCACCTTGCTTGGCAACTATAGCTAAAGAATGACCACAAAACAAATGAAATAGGAAATGAAGCACAACCAGAACCAGTCAGTAAACCAAACTTGCCATCTCAAGACTAATTAACTCAAGTAATTTCTTGTTAAAGTTTAGGTGTGTTCATTTTAAACAGGTATAGCAAGACGTTTTTTTAGTTAGCACTACTTACCACAAAATCAGGGCTCGAAATACATTTTTGAGCAAAGTTTAAGTCAATGTCGCAAAAAGAAATTACTTGCACCCAAAACAATTTAAGTGCACAACCAAAATTTGTGAGACATTAAAAATTTAAATCTTGTAAAATCTAATTAAGCGTAAATTAAAATGGAAGTAATTAATAGTGGGGTTTTTTTGTTTTTTTTGTTTAGTTTCTTAAGTTTGTTTGGATTTTTAATTAGTTTTTTTTTATTATTTTCAACTAGTTACATACAAAATTCAACTTTGATTGAGAACTGGCTTATTCTAAACTTTAATATTAAAAGAGCTCTATATGAAGAAAGGAGCAAAAATCTTTGGTTAAAAATCACTGATCGGTAAAAACAAAAAATCATATCATATAAATATCAGCAATATTCTCTTTGTACAATAGCAGTTATATTAGTAATAGCTTAAATATTTATACAAGAAAATCAAATATTTATGATAAAGATAGATGAAAATTTCTGAATTTATTAGTTGAAAAAGGTAACAAGTCAGCAGGATGAATTTCAAAGCTGTGTGAAGCTGCCTTGCTTCTAAACACAGAGGGAACAGTATCTGATGGTGAATTTCAGTCCTCAGGTCTGTTTCCCTGCTTGAACAGACAAAAGACAGGATTAAGGTCTCAGATCTTCTATGGCGTGGGGGGAGGTAGTGATGTCACTATCAAAAAATAAGGATTATGACCTCAAGCTTGTGTAAATATACAGTTAATCCACAATTTACCATTTTCTCTTGAAATAAAATAAAGTAGGAGATAAATAAGTAGTAGATAAAATAACATCTGATCAGTAACAAGGTGATGACATGTTTAGCCTGTATAAAAGTCATTTGACAACTTTTAAAACCTAAAATGTTAAAACAAAAAGATTTAAACGTAGCAATTCTGTGAAATGATCACTATACATCAGGAATGAGTTTTCATCGAGTGCATGCGTGTTTCTTCTCGCCAGACACCTGTTCAGGTGATGCAGCAGTATATCTACAGATCATTTCAATGGCTAAAAAGCATAAAGACATCCACCCCATGGTACTTTTCCATACTTGCACAGGTGCACTTGCGGTACAAAATTATGTGCACTGCCCCAATTTTACACGCACAAACTTACACATGCACATGGTATTTTGAGTCCTGAAAAGCAAATGGATAAATAAAATATTAGCTTATTTTAAATCAAACTTGAATCAGTGTTTAAATGGAACCCAACAATATTGCTATAGGTTTATAAAGGCAATCACAATCAGCATAAAAACTAATTTTACGTGTTATATTAAACTGACATTTAAACCAAATTCCACATATCAAGTTCATACAGTGAAGATTTCTCCTGACCAAAACTCCAGCTTCACCCATGTCCACCCACACTTTTCAGCGTCTGCCTCACACTAGCAAAGAAACCATTAACAGTAATGAGAATCGATAGCAGTGTTAAAAGTATTGGCAGTCCAGCCCAGGAGCTACTCTCTGTGCCATCTTTATTAGTCTGGTAAAGGAGTGCTGCTCTCAGGCCTGCCAGCTCTAAATAGGAGTGCATTGATCAGAAGGTCAGGCCAAGCTGCATCCAGCCTTTAATTGCCTGTGTCATCTCTCACTCTAATTCTAACAGCTGTCAGTCATTTCCTTGCTAAACCAAAGCCAGCCACACACATTCCACATGGGGGTAGAGGGTTACAAGAAGAGGAAATTAAAAGGGAATTCTGCTGACCTGTCCATCTAACTTAGTTAAGAGAGAAAACTACACACTTCTACTCTCTATCAGCAAATTAAGCACACTAAATCCCTCTAGTATTTGCTTCTCATATATTCAGCTCAAGAGGTGTGTTCTTTCATCGACACTCTGTGCATTACCTTAATACCCTCTTACTGGCCATAATATTTTCTCTCAGTTTCCCCCAGAGTGACTTAATCTCCTTTGCAGACATCAGAGTTCACCAGGAGGTACAGTACAAGTTACATCTATGTTGTGCTAAATTAATCTGTAGCCTTTGAGGGAATGAACAAATAACATTTCACATGGTTTAATTGGCTTTAATTAGTTGGTCAAACATGCCGTCTGTACGGACTGCTGGACAGCTCAAAGGTCATGTTAAAACGAGAGTGCCTGAAATATTAATAAAGTCGGCAAGCACAAATGTTTATTATCCGGTGTAAATACTAATAACACCGCAATAAATACAAGGGATTACAGATGGATATAAAATTATGAGAAATTTAAAAGTGGTTGCCTCCAGCAGAGCATATGTTTTTGATTCCAGCACTTTCTCAGTCAGATCTTTTTGCACTGATCCAGATGTTTGCCTGTGTCCAAAACAAAGTTCTGCTGTATTTGAGCTCTACAGCTGGACTCATTTCAGATGTGTTGGCAGCACAAGCAAACAAAAATTTGTGAAGTGGGAATAACTTTTTTTCCTTAGTGGCACAAGTGTGTCCAACATTTCTCAGGTCTAGACGCAAGACTTCCATTTCCCCAAATGTATGTCTGCGTATTTACTGTTTATTGTCCCCCTTACCTGAGCTCAGGGGAGAATGACACTGATAAAAAAAAAGGCAGTTAAGTCAGAGATCATGTCTCATCTAAAAGTTCAGCAGTTGCTAAGCAGCCATCAGAAACACTTAAATTTTTTATTTATTTATATAACTTCAGAAACCCAATTCTACGCAGCCCTGAAAAAATGTATTGTAATGCATGTATAAAATATTTTAATCATGTTAGACTAAACTACTAATAGGAAAGGCTGCTTTGTATTACCAAGACTAAACAGAACTATATATTTCTGGCTGTTTGAGCAACCATAAATATTGCATATAATAAAGCCAAAGAGGAGCTGCCTTTTGACAATATTCAAATTCAAGTAGATAATTATCATAAGAAAGATCAAACGTTTCAAAAAAGATCAGTGAAACTAGCACTTTCAATTTATTTAGCTAAATGATGTTATTTTTTTGTGCATCAAAAATAGATAAACATTTACCTCGACCCCACAATAATTTAAATAACAGTCAGTGTCCTTAAGTGATGATCAACAAGCAGTCCTTAAAGTGTATCAAAACAAGGTGCTGAGTGTGACGCTGTAAAAAACTGGCATGTACCTTTTTTTCCCTTCTTCTTCTGGTGTATCCAAATTAAAAGGTTAATCAAATACCAGTGCAACCAATGCAAAAAAAATTTGTCTGGACCCCTGAAACAAAAATCCAAAGGCACAGTGAAATAATGGTTTGAAGACAAGTCCAATTCCTTTTAGCTAAAATATGAACATGTTATTAATAAACATTGTAGACAAGGGTAAAGTATGCACTGAAGCTGTGAGCACCCTTTTGCCATAAGTCCACATTGCTCATCATACCACTGAGGATTTTGCTTAATCACTTAGAGTATAACTCCAAATGAAAACTCCATGATAAAATGTGGCTTCATCTTTATGGAAAAGTTTGATATTTAAGTAATTTCTGTGTCCAAAACAGCTTTAAGCCATATCAGATGATCAAGTAATCAGCACAAAACAAAGTGTATAGCTCATATGGTTAATCAGCTCATGAATTTGAGAAGTCATGCATGTCTGATATCTGTTGGGTGTGATGAACACAACATTTCCTGTGCTGGATTAACTTCAAAGCACATCCACTACCTCTCTGCCTGTCAATGTCATTTCACTCTGCAGACTTACTCAGGTATGAAATTAATTTACTTTACACCTTTCATAGTATTCACATAATATCAGTGTCTACTGAGATCTGATAAAGAGATTTAGCCGCAAGCTGCAATCCACACAACCTAACAACTAACCAAAGGAAGTGATGAAGTTTATTGTATCAATATGTTCAACCAATTTCAACAGTGGTTCAAACTGCTTGAGGACAATAGATTATGTACTGCAGTTCAGTATTTAGAACTGAATAGTGCCAGGTATGAAACGTTTGGTTATGCTTGAAAAGAAACATCAAGGTAATGCCGTATATTTATTCATTGTATGTGTACAGCACAGTCACAATTTTCATTCATCTTTAAAAGTTAAAAACCTGTATATCCCATTGAGCAGATGGAGTATTTCCTTGTTATTGCTGTATTTTCTAAAGCCTCCTGGAAAGAAAATGCATATGCTCCCATACTGTCATTTAAGCTGGTTTATTTTGGTTGCTGAAAGGCTACTGATGGTAAAACTTGTGACACAGATTTATTTCTAAACAGCAATTTGGATAAAGAAGAACAGAAAGCAGCATAAGACCTCTACAAGAAAGGTGACAATAATGACTTTACCACGTCCATTAAACATCTTTATCTAAACAATAACTGTCCATTTTCCACCCCTGCTGTGGAAAAGAATTTGCATCTTGACAGTGAGGACACTTGAGTGATACTGTAACAAAAAACAAAACACTTTTAATTGCCACCAAGGGAATATTCAAAAAAACACTTTCCTGAAAAATACAATGATAGAAAAAAACAACTGTTATCTGCTTTTTAAGCGGAAAACATACACAGGACATACTCCTGTGGCACGTTATGTGACACATACAAAGTACTCCCAAAAAATTGCACTGCAGCCACATATTCTGGAGTGTGGATCATATAGCTCTGGTTAACCGTCAGGGCTCCAGACTAACATTTCTTACAAGGAGCACAGTGGCCCCTAACTTAAATTTTAGGAGCGCAAGCAGAAAATTTAGGGGCGCACACTGAAATTGCCTTGCATAGCAAATATTCACATTTTCTTTGATTTTCACTGTATTAGTAATAAATACTTTAAGAAACCACAATGTTTAGAATTTACATTTTTTGTGCAGCAGTTGACAGAAAAAAAAAATCTTACTGGCCGCACTAATACAAAACAATTAGACATAAAACTTGTCAAATCAAATCAAATCAGATTTGATATTCACTTTGTAGTCGAAGCAGAACGGCAACTTTCTCACGATCATCCCCCATAGGGCATGGTATGACTTGTCCATGTAGTTCCTGGCAATAAACAGCTTCAGGGACTGATACTCCTCTTCAGCCACTGTTCCCAACTACTCAGTAAGAATTTTGGCTGTACTAAAAGTCGCTAGAAGTCGCTAATTAGCATAACCAACCTAGTGCATAGTGTTGTAATGGATGCTGCCATTAAGATGGATGCCATGAGAAAGGCAAAAATTGATTAAAAAAACAACAACAACAAAAAATGTTTAGAAGAGCAAAAAAGCAAAAAGCAAAAAAATAAATAAATAATAATAATCCTGTCAATATTTTCTTTCTTTTAAGTTCAATTTTTTAAGTGTATTTTGTTTTTTTAATTATTATACTATATTTAAATATTTTTGTCCACACTCTTCATTAATAGACAACAGCAGCTATGTTTCATTTCAGCCTGGTCATGAAAAAGAGGTGAAAGTCGTCTGCTCTGAATACAGCTGGGAGCTGCTGATGTGTGACGACCAAGTGCTTTTGGACGGGGGAGGGGTCTGGAAAGAGTAAATTGCGTTCATTCACATCAGTCTTCAATAATAACAGAAAAGGTTGCGAGATTTGTCGTTAGTCGATTTTTTTTTTCCACACATAAGCCAATCAGTCTCTGTGGTCGTTCATCCCCGTTCACACGCACATTGGCTGTCGTCTTCTTCGTTGGTGTTCGTCTCCTTTTTTCCTATTGAAGTTAGTTTGAGTCAACAAACAAGCAGCTAATTTGCTCATTACTGTGAACTACTGGTCTGAAGAGGGGAGAGGAAGTTTGTTAGCAACAAAATAAATTCAATTATAACGAATACAAGAAACAGACCGGCAAATGTATTGGTCGCCATTGCGCAAGGTGATAAAAAATTCACTTGCACTGTCTCACATTTTAGTCGCAAAATGCGGCCATTTGTTCGCTGTCTGGAGCACTGGGTTAACCTCTCCTTATTCACTTCCTAAATAGACTTGTGTTTGATACAGGATATCATTATTGCAAAAATTTTAATAAACATTTTTTTTAAACTATCTAAAGCAGCATAGACAGTAGTCAGGATGTATTTGCATAAAGTGGGTAGGGTATAACGAAATAACCTTTTTCTGTTTTTTTACCATAGCATCAACACTTGAAAATATGACAGTATCGAGAGGCAATGTACTACAGAGCGCCATCACACTGCCAGCCGCCACTGCTGTGGGGGATTATCACAGTGTTCCTGTTTTGACATCTGTTGTTTAGCGCCTGTGTGTTCTGGCCAGTAAACACACTGCAGGAGTGGAAAGGCGATAAACTTACTGTGGACAAGGGACACTGTGATAACCACCCCCCACAGCAGTGTTGGCTGGCACTGGGTGGGACATTTGGACTGTATATAATATTATCAGAATGGACTGCATGAAATCAAATTTATTTTGGGGGTTCAATCAAATATCTTAGAGATAAAAACGGCAACTGTCTTCACCCATACTGGGACAAAAAACATTTGCTTTAGAACAAGCCAAAATGTTCAACACAATGCCATCCACTGAGCTTATTTTCTTTCATTTTGTTTACTGGATAACTAAGAGAAACGCCCCAAAGTAAAAGTTTATGAATTCTGTATCATAACTACATAGTAACACTCCCTTTGTCAAGTATTGCAGCTTGTAATTGAATAATGTAAGCAGCTGAGTCTTACAGTTTATGTTTGAAGGATTAAAGCTATTTTGTCTTCTAGTCACATTATATTTCTTGGGCCACCTTCAATGTGTTGAGGTGTTTTTACAAATTTACTGAGGGTTGCGGGTCGGCTGAAATACTCCATTATCTTTAGCTTATACCCCTTAAGGTAATCTATTGTGGATCCTGGAGTACATTAAAGATCACTACAGAGTTGTAGATGTCCTCACCTTTTCATTCTCATCCAAATGAAATGTTTTTCATCCTCTGGTTGCAATACAAGCCCAAAGCATAACTAAACTACCCCAACTCCATGAAAATCTATGAACTCATCTTCACAAACATCATTGCTCGTGAATGCCTTCACACTACAGAGTAAGAATGTGCGTGACAGCTCTTAACAGGAGACAGAAATAAAGAAAATGGGTTACATTGCAGCGACAATCTGACCACACACACACACACACACTATTCTGTGATGTTGGTATAAAGCAGGGTTACTCATTTCAGTCCTAAAAAGGCTGCAATCCAGCAGTTTTAGATGTATTCCTGCTTGAATGGATCTAACAGTCTATCAAGTTCTGCACAATGATTCATTGATTTTATTCAGGTGTGTTGAAAAAGGGATACATGGAAACCCTGCTGGTTTGCGGCCCTCGTAGGATCGACTTGAGTAGCCCTGGTCTAAAGGATCAATAGATGTTCAAAATATTCATAAATACTTCCCTATTTTGTTTATTTGAAAATGCATCACAAATGCTACATAGCTAGTAACTTCAAATTATAATTGTGTAATAAGTGCAACAATACAAAGGATATTACCTTATTATGAATATTAGTAATTCAAAATAAGGGGAAGGAAAAAAAAAAGAAGCTAAATCAACCCTCTGGTCCTCATAATTATATCCATTAACTGCAGTTAAAGGCAACTGTGTGGAAGTAATCAAGTATGACTTTGAATGGTGACAACTAGGAGTTGTGGGATGGAATTCTCCACCTTACTTTCTATAAGGATGGACCAGTGCTTCCTGTGTTAAAGGAAATAATAAAGGAATATGACTAATTTCCACACATTCGCTGTATTTTAAAGGAATAAAAAATAAGGTAATATGTTATTAACTTAACTTTGGCTTTATCAAAAGGACAGGACTAAGCCAGAATGCATTATTTTAGGTGACAATATAATTTTTGAAAGCGTAAAACCAAACATGGTTTCAGCCCGGGGTGGTGCAGGGGGTCCATGGCTTTTTAGTATTTGCATGAGAGGGATCCCAAAAGAAAATAGGTTGGGAACCTCTTGTTTAGTTAAGCAAAGCTTAAGCTTATTTAGCGTAGAGCATAAATTTGCATTTGTATTTATTTATAAAGTTAAAATGGATATTAATAAACATGTACATGTAAACATGCTACATTATAGCATAAGGCTATTTTCCATCTTTAGTCCTATAGAGCCAAATCCTCATGCTAAACACTAACCAAATAGCCATAACAATATTGAAGTTAGACAAAATGCACCTTAATAAGCCCAAACGTCAGTGATAAACAACCTTTTACTTTGATGACACAAGGAGTAACTATCTCCATGCAGCATTTAAACTATTTGTAAATAGAGAAAACATCATCATCTTTATGATCTGAAGCATTTGTCAGCACATCAACATAAAACCAAAGATCAATCACAAGAAATTTACAAGCAATAACTTTCTTTTCCTATTTAGCGTGATCAAAAAATCAAAGTTCAATTGCACTTCTTACAACGGCAGAGCTGTTGTATACTTGCAAAATGTCTGGTTAGTTTATGACTGACAATGTGCTATAAAACAGTTCATTTTTGCTACACAGCAGAACTGTACATTTAATTAAATTCCCCATAGGTATACAAACATGTATATCGCATTAATATTCCCAAACAAGATTTCATCTGTGCTAAGACCGCACATTGATAATCAAGGACATGACATACAATATATGTGGGTTCTGAAAGCAGAGCGACTGCCCACCATTCAGCAATATCAAGTGATAAAATATTGACTATATGGTGCAAAGTGAGCACGCTGTTATGTTAATGCATTTTAATAAACTGCATTAGGATTGCGGATGGAAATAGCAAGAATATTACTCTTCTTTTTTTTTTATAAAGATGGGACATGTGAAAGACAGGTCATTTTACATATACCCTCAACCACTCCACTGCTTTGTCCTCAGGGGCATATGCATAAATGTGTGCTGTCTATTACAATATAAGTGAGAGATTAACTAGTGAATGTCAATGCCTTTTTCAAACAATAAAACTGTATTGATCAATGCTGGGCTCATCCAATTTAATTCTAGCTCAAACATTTTAAAGTTCCCTTGTTTTAGCATTTAGTGGGATATTGACAGGAATGTTATACAACCTTTAGGGCTTTGCTTACATTACTCCTAAATACTGCATTTTTTATACAAAAAGCCATTTATTTCTACAAAATTAAACCAAACACTTCCCAACAATGGCCTATTAAATTGTTAAAAGAACAGCATAAGATCATCCTACAAAATAGTTAACCATGTCCACAAGTCAAGTCCTAGTCAAGTTGGGTATTTCAAGAGCAGAAATAGTTACATGGCAGAAACTATTCATTTCATTATAATCAATAGAATAAATGCTGTTTAGTTTTAGGCATAAGTGCTCTTGTAAAAAGGTATTATCAAGTGAGAAAAGGTACTGCTACAGGGACTGGCTGAGAAAATGCTGATTTGAAAAAGCATTTCCTTTGATGGTATCAAAAAATATGATAGCAGCAACGAATCCCACAAATAGTTTTAGGGGCAGAATTCACATCAGAAATGTGTTTCTTTCACTGATCTGATTTCCTTAAATTTTACACTTAAACTTCAACTAGTTGTGGTTATGTGAAAACGATCTGGTTTTCGTCATTGAAAAAGCCCTCCATCTGTAACTGAGTTAGTTACTGATAATATTTCTATCCTGTCATTTCCTCACGATTCAATTTGATTGTATTACAATTAAGAGTGCTTTAATTCGATTATTAAACTATTATCAGGATCCGATCCGGACTATCCCCCTAAAGTGTCTGAACAGCAACAATTTCTGTGTTCCTGTCATTTAATTTTAATGAAAAATAATTTATTTTGAACATTTACATATCGTAATTTAATTGGCATGTGTCACATTGCAATGAATCACTTAAAAAGTGAATTGGCCCACCCCTAGAAAGTAATAGGGTTTTCTTTTAAGAGAAGATAACCGTTTCTACTGTGTTCCAGATTAATTTACTCCAACAGAGTAATACATATCTTGATTCTGACAATTCCGTCGTAATCTTACTGGTCTCACCTTTCTTTTGAGACCAAGGTTATGCATATCACACTTGGAGTTGTGCAGATTAATACCATTTATTTAGAGATGGCTGTCTATCAGGAGGAAGACCAGTCGTCTTCCAACCGGAGGGTCGGTAGATCAAATCAAGGCTTACACAATTCTGTTTCTTACAACATTGCTTTACTTAACACATACAACCACTATGATTGTCAATACATTTTATTCAGATAAAGGTTTGTTTTAAAATTTACATGACAAGTGAATAGAGAAACAGCCTCCAACTTAATACTGCTGCTACAGTATTGCTATGACGTCATAAAATATAAGGTGGAATGGAAGGTTTACTCTACATTCACAGGTCTGGTGTGTACATATGTCTCTGTCGTGTGCCTCCAATAAGTCAAGCACAAATCCATCAGCAAAACAGTAGATCAGGTAACACTGGCACGTATTTGAGCAAAGCAAGGTCATTGAACCGCATGGATGCTGGATCAATCAGACAGATTAATGAAGCACAACCTGCTGACATGACGAATATCGACACCCCTATTACATCTTGGTCTTGCAGTCCTCAACACTATTTAAATAAATCAAGCCCACGTAAAAAGAGACAGATAAACTTCTGAACCTGATCCTTCACATAAAAAAAAACATACAAAAGGAGCTTAACAATAAAGAAAATGGGACTTCCCCCTTGAAATATTAAAGTGTTAGAGAATTAAACCTCCTTTTGCTCAAATTGGCTGCAATCCGTTTCATTTACATTCTAATATTTGTTCTGAAAAACTATTGTATTTTTTAGTTCCAAATTTTTTATTATAATCTTAACGGTTAAGGGCTAAAGTTGCAGTTAAAATAATCAATAAGAAAACCAAATGTTGCATCCAGACCGGAAATGTGTAACAGTTTTTGCTAAGACATTAGAAATTAATCATGGCCACATTTGTTAAGTAAAGTCTATCAATTATTCAGTGTGTGAGCTATTTAGAGTGTCTTCTAACACCTACATGAATAGTTGCATGTTGCATTTTGAAGAATTTTCTACTGTTTCTTTTGAGCAACCGGAAAAAATAGAGCCTTTGTTGTGTTCTCTTGTGATGGCAGAGATGTTTTGTGACCAGGAGAGGTCCTCACATATATGGACTCCAAAGACTTTTAAGAACTTCAGTATTTTCACATCCATGCCATTGATGTAGAGAGACAGAGTCCAAGCGTCACACTTCTCCCTGAAGTCCAATAGCATTTTCCTTTGTTTTGGTGTTGTTGAGGGTTAGATTATTTACCAAACGCCACTTCAGTCTCTCAATCTCATCCCTGTCTCGCCTCCTCCAGAGATGAGCCCAGTGATGGTTGTGTCATCTAAAAATTTAATGATATCATTGCTTGAGTGGGCTGGAAAACAGTCATAGGTGTAGAGCAAATAGAGTAGAGGACTTAACATGCAGCCTTGGGGGGGAGCCAGTTCTTGGAGTGATTAAGGAGGAAATATGGGGGCCGGATATGACTCGCTGGGGGCTTTCAGTCAAGAACTGTTTGATCCGGGTGCAGATGGATAAGGAAAGGCCAACGTCCAGCAGTTTGCAGATCAGGATGTTAAAAATGATTGTATTAAATGCTGAACTGAAGCTGATGAAGAGCATTCTCACATAGCTGCTCGGATGCTTAAGGTGACTCAGGATGGTGTGCATTGTAGTAGCTATTGATCTGTTGCCCCTTGAGGCAAACTGATATGGGTCAAAGTGAGGTGGGAGACAGAATTTAATGTGGCGGAGGACCAGTTTCTTAAAACATTTCATGATTACAGGGGTAAGTGCAATTGGTCTGTAGTCATTTAGATTTTCTGGGGCAGACTTTTCCTTTTTGTGGGCCTGGAATGATGGTAGCAGAGGACAGTACCACAGCTAGTGCAAGAGAGATGTTAAAAATATGTGTGAAAACTCCAGCGATTTGGGCAGAACATGCTTGCAGAACTTGACTGTGGATCCCATCTGGTCCAGCAGCCTTTCAGGGATTAACTGATCTCAGCAGAGTCTCAAATAGTTTGGAAAAGGCCATAAACCCTTCCAATATTGATTATCAGCAACATTTGTTCTGTGAGCACATTGCTGATGACTTTCCCACATACAGTACACAAAAGATTTTATCATAAAGCACACAGCAAGTTTGAAAGACAAAAATTAAGAGAGTCACTGAGAGAGCCAATGAATCACAAATATTCAATACTCACATGATAATTGGGGAGTGGTGCCCCAGTGGTTAGAGAGGTGGTCCTAAACCCTCAACTTCTCCCCGGAGGCAGTTTAATATGGCAGCCCACCGCTACTAGTATAACTATGTATTATTGATGGCTTGTAAATGCTAGCAAAGTAATTTTTGCCATGGTTACCAAACTCTAGTCCCCACAGTGAGAGGGATTGGGTGGAAGATAAGATCAGATGCCTGTCTTCATTAAACCAACATGTGGGAAACACTCTTTATGCATTGTGAAGATTAAAGCTGCCCAAACAGTTGTGGTATTTCCAAGCTTATTAAATGTCAATCACATACTTTGACCCATCAATCAATTTAAAACTTCAGATGCCTTTTTTACATTACAGACAGACAGACAGACAGACAGACAGACAGACAGACAGACAGACAGATAGATAGATAGATAGATAGATAGATAGA
>JBAMHW010000007.1:16082664-16103558 GCA_037177495.1 Rhadinocentrus ornatus | reverse complement strand
GGGGAGGGCAGAAGAGCAGGAAGTCCCCCGTGAATCCACAGCCAATCCGCGAAAAGCAACTGAACAGCAAGATTTGCTTCTCACAACCTCAGGCCACAGGCCGGGGGATGTGACAGTGGTCCATTGGAATGCAGACATGTTTTAGGTGGGGTCCCTACTGGGAGGAGATAGGAGAGGACACTTCCTTCTTGAACTTTACCAAAGGCACTGTCCACCAGTGGTATAGCCCCTGTGATTCCCATGGTGGTTATAAGTGGAGCAGTTTCCCTTGGCATCACTTCAAAGACCTCATTCAGGTGAAGCACAGTCATATCTGGAAGCTCGCAGGTCAGGTTGGAGGCTGCTTTGTATAAGTTACTCCTGTAATCACAACATTGCTTCATTGGTTGACATGTTCAGTTAAATATTTTATGAGATTTTGTTAAAAATAGTTCAGTATTTTGTATCATAACCTTCTGACCAGCCACGCTTTAGAGAAGACTTTTTATTCTCAATAAGCTATTCACACTGCTTGTTAGTTTGGTATCATCTATCCTGTATCATGTACTGTGTCCTCACTGCATTTGTGCCTTCCTCCCGTACCTCACTGTTAACTAGATGTGTGCTTCAGTGTGTATGTGTGCATGCTTACAAAAGGAGATTGAAAGAAACAGGCAAAGGGGAATATAAAAGAACTATTCTATGTGTAATGTTTTACCGGATTCCCGCAGTCAGTCTTCTTTCTTTGGGTCTTGCTGATACCACCACCATCTGATTGGTTGGACCAGGTTTGAAGCCCTGTATACAAGCGTAAAAGTTAAAGATGATGTCTTTGTATCTGTGTGTGACTACCAACATTATGTTAAAAGATTTGGATTGTTTACCTGAATACGAGGTTTGTGCCACTGCTGCTCAGAATCTGTGCAGCTTTGCGTCGGGGGTACAGCTGTCAGTCCCTTCTGGCTGTAGTTGGCAGACTGATACAGCAAGGCTGCAATGTGATTGCACAGGGCAAGCCCAGCTACATATGAACATTGGTACATTAGAAGCTCAACGGGTTTGTTGTCTTTGAGAGCCACATGTAAAAGAAATTGATACAAACAGTATTGTGTTTTGTGATTTTATATCCATGCAGTGAGTGAAATCACTAAAAGTAGTATAATAATTTATAAATACAACAACTAAAGTTGTCAATCTTGGTAGTGATGATTTAGGCAAAGATCCTTACAGATATAAAATATTGAAATAATGTATCTCCCTATGTAGTTCTCATCAAATTTATAAAACCAGAACAGAAAATACCTCTGAATGACATCAGAGACATTAACAGAGAAAAATATAGCAAAACCGTGGTGCAACTAGTCAACTGCTGTTTGAGGTCAAAATTATTAAGAAAACTATTCCCATTGCTGCCATTTCCCTACACTGAAAGTGTGCGGCTTCTTGCTCTTCTTCATGGATCTGAAGCAGCTTTCCCTCACTGTCACTTCTCCTGCCTCACTCTTTTCGGAAACTGAGAAAGAGAAGTAGTAGTGGCTTATTAGGAATTCATTTGGTGCTAATAAAAAAACAATATAGTAGCAATAGGTTTATCTCAAAGAACAGTACGATTACATTTCTTTGTTAAATGTGAGCTTAATATTAATTGTTCTTTACACGGTGTCCTAATCAGACTCACATATTATTAACATATCTATCTCACTGTCTTTTAATAATGCTACCTCCAAGCTACCGCAGTTAGCTAAACACTTACCATCATAATCGTGAATAAAGTTGGTTGTATAAAACTTAAAGCCCTTCACCCGCTTGCTTGCAGACGTCGCTGTGTGTTTTTTAAATATCCGATGGACATCGTCCACAGTGATGCGCAGAAGGTCTTGAAGACAACGGGTGTAAAATGCCATTTTGTCCACACTGTGCAGTGACATTTGCGAATCGGAAGCGATGGAGCTGGCTTATCGTAACCAGGAAGTGACTGTGCATAAACCTTATTTGTGTGGTAACCAATGGATCAAGTTGATGAGAGGCTAATCAAATAATTTATTCATTTTCTTCCACAAACTAATAAAGACACTGAACCATACTGGACGCCATTGTTGTTTTAAAACAGAAAATACCTACCAAACTGAAGTTAATCATCAAAATTACCTGGTGAGTTTACCGGTCGATACCAACCCTGCTGCCACCTTCAGGTTAGGGGGAGAAACTGCAACAGACACCAAAACGACGCGCACCCCCTACGCTCGAGTGCGAAAGCAAACTCACCAGAGTCAGCTACGCCGTAGCTGGCTGCACGCAGACGCCGCGCAAGCATAAATTCGCCTTAACCCCGTCAAGGCATTCAGTAAAGGCTGAAGAGAAATAAAATGACATCTTCTCTTCAAGAGTTTTCAAATGTTTAGCTATCATTTTACACAATGCAGCAGTGTTAGCATCTCACCACGTCTTGGTAAGAGGGAACATTTTAAGGTTGCCACTTTCCACATGTTGTTGCCAGTGGCAACTTTGAACGGAATCCATTTATTTTATCTGTACTTGTAAGCAGGTTTTCATTTCGGCCTTGCATTCATGTATTCAGTTCATTTGGAGGATGGAAAATATCTGCCAGGTATGCCAGCCTTGCACACCACACTCAAAGAAATGGAAAACTGATGTGTAGATCTTATGTAATGTATTTATGTTAAAAGTATTAAATAAATTCACTTTTAGTAATAAAAATATGACAGTTACATTACATTTAAATAAAAAGTAAAAGTTTGGCAAAACTCAATATTGTTAAATAACATTTACTCAATACAGTCATTTAATCATATAAAGTTTGTCCCAACGTGGTTTCCGTTCATCTGAGACATGCGCACTGCGCAGCAACGCTCAGGTAGAGGAGAGAAGGCGCCACTTTTGAAGGCATGCCATACTCTGCTGATTATTTTCTACGTGTTTTGGTAAGTAAGCAGCTGAAAGAATTTTGATTTTGTGTTAAGTTTAGTTTGTGTACAAAACCGGGGATGTTTTACACGAAAGAGGGCTGCATTTCTCATTGAATAGAACTCGTTTTTTTCTAGCTAGCAGCTAGAGTAGCAACAACTAAAAAAAAAAAAAAATAAATAGAAAATCCAGTGCTGATTTTACTGCATTAATTTTTTTAGTTTTTTATGCATGATTTCTTAGCTAAGTAATTAAGTACTATTAAATTAATTAAATATACAATTTTAATCATAGATACACATTGATTGTATATACATGGCAAAATAACTTTTAAAAAAACACAAGGTTGCATTGTCTGGTACAAAGATGTTTTTGTTTTTAACGTTTTAAATCAGATTATAATATGTATTTATTACTCTACTCACCATTTCTCTAGGTTGTGTGGAGATGCAAAGGTGTTTGGCAGCTGTATCCAAAAGGTACGATCTCCTGAAGCACTGCAAGTTAGCACATGGCCATTTTGGCCAGAGACACCCATGGATGGACTTATTTTGAATGCCTATGCTCATTCAAAACTTGGGATGCCCCGAATATTTACTTAAGTAAATCACACGTTTCCCCAAAAAGTGCTGTGGTAGAAATATAGACATGCACTTTGTGTCCAGAAAGTGCCATTCCATCTAATAGAGAATACTTTGCCCATATTTACAGCCACTTAAAACACTTTTGCATGTGTTTGCAAAACATCCTTGTTTAGGAAATCAAGGAACTGGTTACGAGGGCTGGAAGACAAGTTTGGGCACTAAAATGAACAATTACCGCCAAATGCTGGCTACCCAGAGTTGAACCTGAATTTCCTTCTTTATTATCCAGAGGGCGAAACCAGAGAAAATTTTTAAGCACAAAGGCAAGAACTCGTATTGGAGCATAAGCAGAAGAACTCCAATAAAAACCCACTGTGGTTGCAAACTCCTCCTTGGACAAATCTGGAGTACCCAAGTAACCTAAAATACACCTTTAAATTCCTTTAGAAGGTGTTGATGGACATGGATGAACAGAAACTGTCACGGAAGGTGCAGGTGCTCAAAGGTAAATAATTTGAGTAAGGGAAGGGAGTTTACCATGCACTTGCACCAGAAGTTAGACTGCAGTAAAATACAACCACTTTTATTTATTTTTTCTATTTCTATCTTTATTTTTCTTTTCTTTTTTCTCCTAAATGATATTTTAATTAATAGTATTTTCAGCAATTGCGGTACATGCTGAAGGTTGCAACAGCCATTTCTATTTGTATATTGGGTTTGACTCCTGTTGGCTAATTGTTCTCTAACACCTTACGCTTTATGTTTTTGTGTGTACAGTTTAGTTTGTTTGCATATGGCTTCTTGCCACAGATGGGCACGGATACTGATAGATGTAAACACAAAAAGCACAATTAGCCAGTTTTTGGCACATTTTGCACATGATTCGTTTTTTGGGTTTGTTCACATTTGGTTATTTTCTAGAGACCACCACAGGGGCAGATACATAGGCAGACAGAGAGAAGCAGATAGATCCAAAGAGACAGATGGACAGGTACAGAGACACTTAAGACAGACAGACATTAAAAGCACTGAATTATTATATTTGTCACACGCCTCGTTCTGGCCTCTTGTTCAAAATAAAGAAAATGTGAATAACGTGAATTGACTTGCATGGTATTTGTTGAAGACATAAATGCTATTAATTTATGTTTAATATATTTAATACAAGTGATTTTAGTAAATGGAACAAAGTGGTGTTTAATAAATTCTACATGATGATGATTAATAAATTTAAACGTATTGTTCAATTAATTCAACGTAATAATGTTTCATAAATTCAACATAACGATGTTTTGTAAAATTTTAACATAATGAAATCAAAATAATAATGTTTAATAAATATAACATAATATATATGTCATATATATAATTATTATGTAGCACATAATTAAGACAGTTACAGATAATGACTGACTAATTAAGACAGTTTGTTGAAATTTAGTCATCTAATATTCTTTAAATTTAAATAATATTGTTTGTGGGACTTGTTGATGTTATCCAATTATTTAATTCTAATGTTCTATTTTTTTTTTTAGTGCACTCTTCACTTGCAAGCTGCTTTGCCAAATCAGACCTCTCATTTGTCAGAAAAAAGTTCCTCCCGCTGCTCGTACACACGGGCCAGCACCTTCCCGCGCGAAAACCATCGGACCTCCGTATGAAACAGCAAGGCTGCAAGATGCAAACTTTTCACAGGCCGTGACTTTACAAAGTTTACCATGCGCACAACATCATCCAACAATAGAACTATGTCTGCTGGTAAAGTATTTGCTAATAAATAAAAAAAAAAGAAGCGTAACTATCACATCTGGATTTCTTTCCTTCACTCTACTTACGAAGCCTTTGGTGCGCCCAACCATGCCTGCAGCTCCATCAGTGCAGTTTTCCACTGAAGTCCTCCTTTTTCAAGATATTCTGAAGTGACCCTGATAAATTCCTCTCCTGTTGTTTTTTTCTGGCAATGTCTTGCAAAATAGGAAGTTTTCTCTGATTGCGTGAAAGTTGAGCATGTCCATTAATATCAGTAGACTCATCAAGTTGCAATGCAAATTTCTTACTGATGCGGATCTTTTCCAAAAACCACACTTTCGATGTCTGCAGACATGCCATCAATACGTCTGGAAATGTGTTATCTGAGAGAGGAACTTTGGCTATTTCTTTAGCTGCTCCAGGTCCGAGCATCTCATTTACAATGGCTTTGCAGGCGGGATTTATCAATGTTTCGGCCACAGTGTTTTTTTTTTTTTTTAATTATTATTATTTAGCTACAAGTTCAGCAACATGGTAGCTAGCTTTAAGGGCTCTTTCATTCACCTTTGCGGTTTTTCTCGTGAAAGTGGCCTGCTTCTCCGTTGATTCACGCAGGCGAACAAAATAGTCTGCATTCTTGTCTTGAAGCGAAGGGTGTTTCGTTTGGAGATGGCGTTTAAGCTTACTTGGGACCATAGGACCGTTGGATAGCTTTTCACCACACACCAAGCACAACGGAGTCGGTGTAGCTGCATCCCCGGTGAAAGTAAATCCAAATGAAAGCTAGCTTTTGCTGTATAGCCTCGCACCAGAGACTTTGCTGGAGCTTATCGTCTTTGCTTTCTTTTGACCTCCACTCATACTAGGGCCTTCATCTGTATCCGAATTTTGTCCGGAGTGTAGTTTGGAGTTAGCATTTTTCCTTTTCAAAAACATTTCCGTCGCCGTCACCGTAAAGTCTCGCTAGCCAAAATGCCACTGTCTCCACTACCTGTTGCAGCCATGCGTAACTAATTCTCTTGTAAGTACAAGGCAATTAGCTACCTGCTGCCACCTACTGTTATTAAAGAGTAATAAATGAGTGCTCTGCCAGCACAGACACTCGACAATGGCACACTATTTGCAGATAGTAATTAATTTGTTTTCAAAAGCGAATTTTTACACCAATTAATTGAAATTAGATAATTTCCCACGGGACACCTGACCATATCTCGAGGCACACTGGTTGAAAAACACTGCTCTAGGGGTCTTGGGGCCTTAAGGAAGAATGACAGGTCTGCATTACAACTGATAATGCTGCAAACATGGTCACAGCAGTTTCTTTAAAAGGCTGGACCAGACTGTAGAGTTTTGAACAGTGGCTGCACTGTTAGTAAGTAATTTAAACATTTACTATACAAATAAATAAAATAATAATAATAATAATAATTAAGCAAAACTCAAATTAAGATGTTTTATTTTTAATAATATATTATTATTTTACTCCTTTATATTTTCTTTGAAAGGGCTGTTAGTGTGTGCAGAAAGGTGGTTGGTGCCTTTTTCTTTGCCTTTTCCTGGCACAGGGCAGCTTTGAAGCCATCTATGGACAGGTAAGTCTTTCTGGCCCAAATACCTGCCATTATCTTCAAACTTACACTACAAAACACAAGATGATGTTGACTATTTGTGCAATTTGCACTTTCTCTTGCACTTTGTGCAGCATTAGAAAAATGTGCCATTAGTTTACTTGAATTTGAAGCTTGATATGTGTTCACATTTTTTTTAAATAAAGGTCTATAATATTTCTTGATACATTTGTGATTCTTTTCTATAGACATTTTAATTTATTATGATAATTTTAACAAATATTTTTTTGTCTTTAATCAGGTAAAAATATGTTGTAATTTTGATTTCAACCAATATAAAAAACACAATCGTAATAATGAAGTTGAAAATGGAAATATCTTTTTCTCAGTCGAGGAAATCGAAATGTAAAAAATAAATAAATAAATAAATTTTAAAAAAAAATGGTTTAATTGGTAAAGGCCAACAGTCAAATATCAATTATATCAATTTATATCAATTCAGAACAGAATAGAACAGAACTTTATTTGCATTGCAACAGAATGTGCAACAAAATTACTAAGTCCTCCATTCAATGCAAAACAGAATAAAAAAAATAGAATAAAATAGAATTTCAACAACAAAATTAAGACAAAATACAACATAGCTACAACATAGTAAATAAGATAAAATAAAGTAAGTAATAGGTGCCAGAGTATCATGTATAATATAAAATATATAACACACAACATATGACATATAATTTACAATATATAACATTTAACATTAAATATATAATATAGCTATTTCAATGCCCCCTTATTTTATTAAGGCACAGGTGTTTAGTGCAATATAAAGTACAAAAATAATATGAAGAAGCTTATTAAGGCACATGAGGTGGAATTATCAACTGCTCAATCATTTGTTCAGGGTTCCTACTGCTGTTTGGTAAAAGCTGTCCCTGAGCCGGTTTGTCCTTGCAGTGATTGATCTGTACCACCTGCCTGACAGATCAAACATGTGGTGACCGGGGTGAGAGGAGTCCTGGATAATTTTGCCAGCCTTCCTGGAGGCAGCAGGAACGGTGCAGTTTTTCCAGTGTGAGGAGAGGGCAGCCAATGATCTTTTGGGCCATGTTTATGACCCTTTGCAATGAAGTCTTCTGAGCCACCGTGCAGCTGGTGTACCACACACACATGCAGTACACCAAGATGCTCTCAGTAGTGTACCTGTAGAAGGATACCAGCAGCCTCTGGGTGATGTTATTCTTCCTGAGCATCCTCAGGAAGTGCAATCTCTGCTGGGCCTTCTTCAGTAGCTCAGAGGTGTTCTATTCCAAGTCAGGTTCTCCTCAATATGGACTCCCAAAAAGCATAAATCCTCCACCCTCTCCACACAGTCCCCGCTGATGAATAGTGGTGAAATGTCTGTTTCTTTCCTCCTATAAGCTCCTCGGTCTTTGATGTGTTCATAAGCAGGCTGTTCTCTCTGCACCACCTATTCAGCTGCTCCACCTCAGCCCTGAATAAGGACTTATTCCCCCCAGAGAGGAGCCCCACAACTGTGGTGCCATCAGCAAACTTGAAGATGGTGTCACTGTGGTGTACAGAGGTATAGCCAGATGTGTAGAGGATATAGAACAGAGGGCTCAGCACGCAGTCCTGAGGGGAGCCAGTGCTGATGGCTGCAGAAGTATCTTTTCCCACTCTAACCCTCTGACTGGGGTCTGACAGGAAGCTGTTGATCAACATTCAGATGGAATGTGGAAGTTTCAAGTCCCCAAGTTTACCCACCACTTTGTGAGGGAGAATGGTGCTGAAGGTGGAGCTGTAATCCACAAAGAGCGTCTGTCTGTAGTTTCCCCACTGCTCCTGGTGGGACAATGACACATGGAGCACTGTGGCTACACCGTCCTCTGTGGATCTGTTTGCCCTGTAGGCAAACTGGAGAGGGTCGAGATGTTTGCGGAGTAGTGAGGTGAATTCAAAAAGATTTTTCATGTCTTTGCTTATCAGGCTTTGGCGTAAAAAAAAAACACCTAATTCATCAGAAACATTATGAAAGAGATTACCTTAACAATATAAGTTGCTGACAAGCAAAGATTAAAAAAGCATTAAGTATCAGCATCTCCTGCATGTAACCAGACGTCTTGCAAACTGCTTTCTGCAGTCCCTCCACAAACCTCCGCAGCTTTTCTCATTAAATTCCCTCTCTTATGCATTCAGAGTATTTTTTGAAGTGTGTATTGCATGGAAGAATGCAATGCATTCAAGTGTCAAGCCAGCACAAATTTCATCATGTCCAGAGTCGTTCACATATGGAAAGTTTGGTATCCTAGCAACAGCCAATAAAAGCTGGATTTAATTGGATATTGCCTATAGCCATCACTGCTTCATAGTCACCAGTGCTGCCACTTCATGAGCTGATGAGAATGTGTTTACAAGAAATCAGAGACTATTTTATCCCTTCACAGCAGCTTATTGTAAACCAGAGGAATAATAGGTTTTCCTTTCTTGAATGAGAGCTGAAGTGCGTGAAATCCTACCTTTACTAACAGATGATTTGTACATGAGTAGAGACTAAATGGACCAAATCAGATGTTTAAGCTGAGTGACAGTTGCTGAATTAAACCATCTGACTGAGTTTCACGCTAAAGGGTCACATTCATGGGTACATTTCATCATGTGTCACAGTAAGTGATGGCGCCTTGATTGCCAGTCTTTGCTGTGATAAGGATTTCATGGTGAATGAAAGATCTCTCTGTGTTTACGACTGACTCAAGGGTGCTTTGTAGAGACATTGAACTCTATAAGACAATACAGAAGTAGCTGAATTTATATTTGACTATTTTTTTCTTTCTCTACATGTTTATCATTCTTAATTTGTGATGAGAAATCAATTTGATAAGGCAGCTATGGAAATTATACCTGCAATAACACAGAGGAAGCATAATTGGTTCAAAATCATAACTTTCAAAAGAATTTTCTTTTGTTTTCTTTCCTTTTGTTTTCTTTTCTCAGGATCTCCTCGTTGACCGTGAGTTGGATTTTTTATGCTTGGTTGAAACTTGGCAATAGCCAAAAGGCAATGTTTCTCTGAATGAAGCTAACCCACAACTGCAAACCCATGACTCTGGCTGGGGAGGAGGTCTCTCACTGTTCTCCCGTGAGAAGTGGAGAATCTCGCCGGTCTCTGTCCCTGCCTCTCTCTCGTTTGAGTCTATGGTCTCAGTGCTGCCTGGCCCTGTTCCCACAATTGTGGCAGCAGTTTACCGTCCACCTAAGCCTAACAAGGAGTTCATAAATGAATTTTCTATGTTTCTGGCTGAGCTCTCTTTACGCTCACCCAATAATTCTTGGTGACTTTAATATACACATAGATAATGTAAATAATACTCTCACCAGGGATTTTACGTTTTGTCTTTACAGTTTGGGTTTCCAATAGTTTATTACTGTTCCAACCCATTCAAAAGGACATACTCTTGATTTAATTTGGTGTTCAGGAGTAATTCCCACAGGTTGCAAAGTTGATGTACTTCCCTTCTCACATGTTGATTTCTTTTGATGTTAATCTGGTTCTTTCAAAAAACAAGCCCTCTCGAAATATATCTTTCCGCAATATTAAGGACATTAACCTGGACACTCTCTCAACCGGTATTTACTCTCTACCCCACCCTGACAATCTCTCCAGCCCTGACAAACTTGTTTGATATTACAACAATAATCTCCAGAATCTTCGATACAATCTTGCTCTCCTGTAAACCAGTTCAGACACTTTCACCCGCTCTTCACCCTTGTTTGTACCTCCGCTCTCAGACAACTCAAAGCAAAAGGATGCCAGCTAGAACTCCTCTTTAGGAAATCTGGTCTAACATCAGGAAATGTATCAAAACCATATGACTCACTACAAGAACTGCTACAAACACGCCAAATCCACCTACTATGCCAGTTTAATCAGTTTTAATGAAGGCAACACCAAGGCTCTATTCTCTGTCCTGAAAACTATCACCCAACTGCCTGACTCCCTCCCCCACACATGGCCTCCTCTGCATTCTGTAACAGCTTGATTTCATTCTTCACCTCCAAAATCCAGAATATTCATCAACAGCTCGTTTAGAAGATCTCCTACAATCCAGCACCAATATTTCCCCCTCTGCCTCCTTCCCGCTCCCTTTCTGCTTTCACATCCCCCCGTCTCTGCCATCACCGAATTAATAAGAAAATCCAAATCATCCACCTGGCGATTAGACCCCCTCCCAACCATTCTTGTCAATGCATCTGTGTCCTCACTGGCACCTCTCATTACCCACATTATTCACTCCTCCCTCACCACTGGACTGGTTTCCTCACTGTTAAAAACAGCTGCCATCACCCCCACACTTAAGAAACCTGGGTTGGATCCCAACAATCTCAACAACCTCTGTCCCATTTCCAATCTCCCCTTAATTTAAAAAATCCTGGAAAAATGAGTCGCCCCTCAGCTCCAAGCCCATCTATCCCACAACAATCTGTATGAACATTTTCAATCTAGTTTTCACCCCCTCCATAGCACCGAAAAACTTAAAATCACTAATGACCTCGTCCTGGCAGCTGATTCCGGTCTGTTATCCATTTTCATCCTCCTTGATCTGAGTGCAGCCTTTGACACCATTTCCCACTCCATCATCCTGGCTAGACTCTCCTCCATTGGCATCACCCACACACCCCTTAACTGGTTCAAATCATACCTCTCTGGCCGCACTCAATTCATCCAACTGAAAACATTTATCTCCCAGTCACTCCAAGCAACCACAGGTGTGCCCCAGGGCCCCAGGGCTCTGTCCTGGGGCCCCTGTTGTTCATCATATACCTCCTCGCCCTCGGTTGTATTAAAAAAAACCCATCACATACAGTTACCCTCACCCTAACCCTAACCCCCCGTTTAATTGCTATGCGAATGACACCCAGCTCTACCTCTCCACCAAACCTAACTCTACTCTCCCACCATCTTCCCTCACAGATTGTCTTTAAGAGATTAAGTCCTGGTTCACCTCCAACTTTTTTAAATTAAACAGCAGCCAAACAGAAATGTTATTAATAGGCACCAATTCCACCCTCTCCTGATCTGACAGTTTTTGCATTCCCATTGATGACAGCATTTTTTCACCTCCGCTATATAAACCGCCTGCGCTCCTCCCTCACCCCTTCCACTGCCGCCATACTTGTCCACAGTCTTGTCACTTCCCGTCTCGATTACTGTAACTCCCTTCTGTTCGGTCCTCCCCAAAAAACACTTCATAAACTTTAACTGGTCCAGAATGCAGCAGCCCGGATCATCACAAGAACCCCATCCACCCATCACCTCTGTCTTGCAGCAGCTGCATTGGCTCCCCTTCACCTACCGCATCCACTACAAAATCCTTCTGTTCACCTACAAGGCCATCCATAACCTCGCTCCTCCCTACCGATCTGACCGTCAGTCTGTTCCCTCAGATCCTCCTCCATCCACCTCACCGTCCCTCCTGCCCGTCTTGTTACCTTGGTGGAGCAGAGCTTTCAGCTGCTCTGCTCCTCATCTGTGGAACTCACTCCCCCCTGAACTCCGTAACTCTCACTCAATACAGCTGTTCAAAGTTAAACTCAAAACACATCTGTTAAAACTAGCATACTCACTCTTATATTTCACACTGCTTTTATTATTATTTTATGCATCCTTTTTTTTACAAGTGTATTTATTGATTTGTTTTGTTCTTGTGTTTTATCCTGTTTTATTATTATTTTCTTTTTTTTATTAAATTAAATTTATTTTTCTAACTTTGCTCAAAAGACATCAAAGTTCAGGAAAAAATGTTCTGTAACATCATGCTGAAAGTCCCAAGGCTTGTTGGATTTCTGTTATTAAATATGGACAAAATTGAAAAAGAATTACTAACATGAATTCAAGCTCACACCTTGAAAGTGACAACATAACATGGAGCAACAAATTGCCAATTAAATCTTTCTTACCTCTCATCCCTCTGGTGTTTTCTTGGAGAAAAATTCCATTACAGACCAACTGTACTAGAAACATTTGCTCTGTGGGTTCCATACTGAGCTAATTTTCAGTTTAACAAAGTCAGTTAATTTTTGTTTGAGCTGTGAGTGTGCACCGTTACTCAGTGGCTTACTAGATTGTGATGATACTATACCGTTTGTACCTGTACACAACATTTACATGAACACTATAGTGCACTGTAGTGTCATTTTTACATATGTGTTTTATGTACAAGCCCTTGGTTTGAGTTTTTTTCCTTTTATTTTTTTTATCAAGTGTAAGTTTGATTGTTTAAAATTGCAGTTGACAAAGTATGGTAAAACTCGAACAATATTAAATATTTAATGATTCAGAACACCTCTATCATCAAAGAATAAGCAAGACAATGCAGTTTCTTATAATTATTAAAACCCAAAAAAGGATCTTAAGTTAAAAGATTCCAGTTCAACTCTATAATTAAACTATTCATCATTATTATACTAGCTACCTAGTATACTCACATTGGCTCTAAGACCATTCTTCTGATGTATGAGAACAAATCTTTCAAATGTGTTAAAATCTTATCTTAAAGAAAGAACGGGCCTAAACTATTTTAGTTCTTCTAAACTTGTCATATTACATTTTATAAACATTGGATTTTATTTTAGTTTACATTTATCATCCAATAACAGATATATAAATAATTAAATAAATCCGTAACAGCACTGATTCAAACCTTGTAGGGCCTTTCTGTGTAAAGTTTGTGTGTGTATTCTCTATACATGTGTGGGTTTTCTCTGGGTACTCCAGCTTCCTCCCACAGGAAAATAACATGCATCCTAGGTTAATTGGTGTTTATAAAATATTTTCTCCAAGAATCAAAGTAAGTGTGAGTGGATGTTTGTTCTCCTACATTGGCCCTGGGATGGACTGGCAACCTGTTCAGTGTACCCTGCCTCTTGCTTAGCAACTGCTGGGATAGGCTCCAGCCCTCTCACAAAACCTGCATTGGAATATGCAGGTATAGAAAATAAATGTATGGATAAATCACATGGACATTTACACATACAATGTAAGATATTTGAGTTTCCAAGACATCAAATTTTCTGTTTAATGCACACAGTTTTGCTGTAAAGATATCACAGTGGATGAAAGATGGCATGTTGCCTCTCTGGATGGACCACATTATTAATATTTCTTTTAACTGGGCCTACATTCAACTTAATCACTGAACAGTATTTTAACCCTTTGATGCATGAATTTTTAAAAAAAACAGTGCCACATTTTTTTCACTTCTACAAACACGTCTGGATAGTGATGCTTTATCAAGTTTAACATCTTACTTTTTTCATTTGTTATTTCTTTATGTGTTACAAATACATACTGAAGGATGTTTCTTCTTCATTCACCGTGAGTGAATGTAGCCTTGACCACGAGAAGTTGATGTTGTCAGGCGGTATCCATAGTTTATTGTGTGTTTCGACCCTGACCACAACACCCTCCCAATAGTGGGTTGACAGTGGCGGCCAGATCACTGCCCATCTTCTCCTACTGGTTTCCAGCTTATCTCCTCTCTCTTGTTCCATAACCAATAAGGTTCTTTCTGCTATACCCCCCACAGCCCCATCTTTCAAGCTGCTGTCGTCATCTCTTTCACTGTTACTCCTACAGCTGTGATCATTCTCCATAATGACTATGCTGGAAATCACCTTCAACTGACCTCGACTAGGAACAGCCATCCATCTTTTTTCCTTACACTCATGCAGAAGTTCCTGGTATTTAGTACTTTTCCTTTCGAAGGCTTTTTCACACCCCTTTTCCTATGGGTCTGTAAGTTCTACGAGGATGTTATATTTCACCTCAGCACCACATCTGGACTCAAAGTTGTCTGGACAATCTGGAGAAATTGCAGCCTTCCTCCCATGATCAGGCTTCTTGTAGCAGGTCGTTTCTTCATGCTGCTGTGGTTGGTGGCGTTTTCCTGCTCCTTTATAAACTGGATTGATGGTTTTCTGAGTTGCTTGGCGTTTTTTCTTTGACGGCCCTATCACCCCTCTAGAAATGTGCAAAATGGTTTAGTTCACATCCACACCGGGTCTGTTCAGCCAGAGTGCAGATTTCCCGATGAAAGTTGTTACCAGAAAAGGGAGAGAGAGAGAGAGAGGGAGAGGAACACGGTGAGAAAATTAAGTGAGGGGCAGCAGCTTCTTTTTAATTTCTTAGAGAAGAGAGCTGAGCAGCACCTGAACCAACAATATCAGTAGCAGCTCTTTCATATGGAGACAACACAGATTACTTACTATCCAAAATTCATCAAAGTTAATACCACAAACCATTTGAGTTTCATGGATTTCGTGATAAAAACAGTTCCACTTGCACTGATATTTTAGGCCTTTCCCAGCGATTAATCATAGCATATTGTTGTCAATGGATTTCTTGTTTTTTCAGGACTGTAAAGATGCAATTGGTATAAAGTTCAATGAAAAAGTAAATGCACCAGGCCCCAAAGTCTGTAATATTGATATTGGTGATGACTTACCAAAATTTTTTTAAACTGATCAAATAAAACTGGAGGAGAGCTTTTTTCTAATTTAAGGCCACAATGTATGATAAATAAGTCAGAGTCTGATTATTATAACGCCTACTGTTGATACCTTTGAGTCAGATTTAAAAATATCTATCCTGGAAAAGGCTCTGTCTTATAAGTATTACTGAATGACTTCATTTAGTCCATTAACTAGAAAATAAGACATTAAATGGATTAAAACACTGCCCACCCTGCTTTCATAAGTCACAGAGTAGATAGAATAAGTTCATAGAAAGACAGAAGGTACAATACTAAACGTGACTCCTGTTGGTGTAGCCTATCAACAGGTTTAATGCATAACAATCATACATACCTTTTCAGTACCACTTTAACATCGTAACATCAGTATTAGCAATGATTAACATCATGAACCATGTGGTTCTCGGTTTCAGACACAGCAGCAGCAGCAGCAGATCTATCATGTTCACATGATCACCAAAGATGTGAGACAAGGTAAGCTGATGCAGGTATTCAGTTTACAATTAATCATCTGGAGCTGATTCAGATTAAGGAATCTTAGTAACATTTATATCTAGTTTTATTCTGTTGTATGTTAAGCTATTAGCAGGTTCAGTTAATCTTGTATCTATCAGCTTGTGTGTGGTCTGTTCTTCTTGTAGCAGAGACAGACATAAAAAAGATGCAAGTGAAGAAAGGAGATGTGAAGGTTGCTCTGCAGGTAATGAGGAGGTTGAGGAGAGGAAAGAAGAGGAACAGGAAGACTGTGGGAGGCTAAGTAATGCAGAAGAGTGTCTGCCAGATAAACCAGGAAATAGTCAGGGAAGCCATATTGCCATTTAGAGGTTAAAACTCAGATCATATTTATTATGTTGGTCTTATACCAATGGGAAAAGTATGCGTGAGAACTATTGATCAAGACTGCATAAGAACCCACCAAAATGGTTTGTACATAGGGCCCAGAATTTTTTGTTACGCCCCTGACTGACCCTGTCAGAGACTTATGAGGCCATCTTGCATTGTGGCTGTTGCAACAATCTGTATCAATTCACAAACTAATAAAAGTGATGTGCGAAGTAATGTGATATAGCCTTAAAAACAAAAATAATAAAATCTGTATTATATGGGATATAAATACATTCACATTTAATTAATTCTGAGTATTTCTTTTTAAAAAAAAAACAAACAAAACAAAATACTCTCTGATGTAAGGGATTTTATAATCAACTGCTTTCAATGTCTTAGTAGATTTCTGCAGATAATAACTCATAATAATATCATATATGATTACACGTAAATTGAAAATTAATTGAAAATGTTACCACGTTTGAATAGTAGTACAACGAAGTTATTAAAAATAACGGTGCTCTTTATTTACCATGAAAGATGAAATGATGACACAGTGATGTTGTCAAATGAGTGATAACAGAGCATTTCATTAAATTTTCAGAACACATTATTCTGACACAAACTGCGTCCTTAAGCAGTGTGGCAAATTGTAAATAATGCACTGATGTTGAGCATGAGATTGAAAGTATATTAGAGCAGAGAGCTTTCATAATGGAAAGCCTCCAAAAAGCCTGAAATATAAATCTTTGATGAAGACACCAAAACCAGGATCTTGTACTTAAACAGAAACATGATAAAACAATATTTCATATTTAACCATCTACAGGCAAATTGACTTTCCAACAACAAACTGGATGAGAGATAAGTTGTGTGAGTATTTGTGTAGTGTATTACTTGAAGCAGGTGATGTGGAGACATAGTTTGTGACGGCATTTTGCAGTTTCTGCGATGAAGTAGATGATGAGGTTGCTGCATTGAGTGGTGACCCTCTTTCTGAGTTGTAATGCCATTTTGCTGTTTATTGTCCTTGACAACATTCTGTAGTTTTGTGAAGCCATTGTCTGGTTGACAACTTTCCTCTCTTCTCGGTGCCGTACTGTCGCCTCTTCTTCTAGTGTCCTTGGTGTCTTCATAGTTGTCTCTGTGATATGATGACTTCATCATAAGACATTCTTCTTCTCTGGATCATGGTATTTTGTAGTAAATAACTTTAAGCTTATGATGTGACCAAAATAATTTCAGGTAAAAAAAGAATTCCGGACATCAGCTTTATGTATAAAAAATAATGGTTTATTACAAAAAGTGACATCTTAAACAGATCTCTGCAGAAATCTGGAGGTCCGTGATCAGAACAAAAAAAGACCCAAAGATCAGATGTGCAAGTCTCTCTTATATAGTTTTCAACATTCCTCAGTTCTGTATCCTCCAATCATACATCAGACACAAGTTTACATATAGGTTGTTTGTGTGCTTAGGTCACATATGTGGGTGAATAAGTCTAGTCTATATATATATATATTAAGCGTGTCTTATGAAATTCTTTGCCTAGATACCTCAGTTATAAATGATTAAGAGAGTTTTCTCAGGGTGAGTGGAAGAACAGGACTGTGACATGTGCATGCTGGGAATAAATATATAAAAACTTAAATATAAATATATAAAATATATTAGTATTATTATTATATATATTAACAAAGGGGGTTTAAACATAGGTCAAATCAGGGCAGGACATATAACACATGTAACAATCCAAGAAACAGATCAAATCTAAAAGGCAAAAGGGACAAAATACTTTTTTGACAAATAAATTATTAATTATTAGTAAAAAAAACAAACAAAAATAAAACAACCCCCCCCCCCCAAATAAAAAGAACAAAAAACAAAACAAAACAAAAAACAACCCCTATTTATTTAAGTTCTTGTTTCAGAGTGTGAATGCTGTTGGCCAGAGTGACCTCTTGTACATTTTTTTGTTGCAGCAGATCTGAAGAAATCTCCCACCTAACACTGCTGAGATTTGAGTGAGTTACGCAATGCTGTTTTCTCAAAGCATTGTGTGAAGGGGAGGAAGAATTGTCCATTATGAGTAGCAGTTTGCGAGCATACCTCCCTGGACAATGAGCTCAAGGGTTTATTCAATTACCGCGCATATTAACTTCTAATTGTCACCAAAGGCAAAACTTTTTGCTTCTTTGCTTTTATTCATTTTTGTTTAATGTGAAGCTCTGTAGCATCACCTCTTAACTTGACTGACACACATAGAAAAGGTTATCTCAGGGCATTCATTTCTACAGAGAGACAGAGTTTCCCATAATTCCACACCCGTCACATTTCATCGTCAACACCTTTTCATAGTAATCTGTAGAATCTCTGCCTCTAGGCCACATCAGATTTACGAGGGAAAAAACAACACTCCAACAACAAATAACTGTCGCTTAAAAATCAGCCACCAGGAGATTTATTATACAGGATGTTGCTGCAATGGAAAAGTTCCTTTCACAAATCACTTTGAAAAATGAGTTTATTCCTGAAAAATGGGACAAATCCGATTATTGTTTGTTGTATCATATTCTGTATTAGATATCTGTGTAAAGCTAAACAAATAATATTGCAAAATTTATTTTCTGAGGCTTTACTTTGTTTATAGTCCAGCACTCTCAGTGCACAAAAACATCTCTCTGTCATCACGCTTTGTGAGTTCAAAAGTGTCTAAAATGTTCCCATATGCATTACTTTTGGGAGGAAAATCTGATGCAACCTAAGACTTTATCAAAGGGGAAACAGTTTAATGGAGTTGCCGGCATAGTCCCAAGTTGTTATTACTGAATACAAAGCAAAACCCAATAGTAAGTAAAAAAAAAAGCAGTATACAAAGCAAGTTTTGAAATATTTAAAAACTTTGCAGATATTCTTTGGAAGAAAACAATTCAATCTATTTGCTCAGATCTCAAAGTTTTTGGGAGGTAATCTCTTTGAGATGAGAAAACAATCGACTCAGACATCTTAAAGAAAGTTCACTAAAGACTGTTTATGTTTAGGCAGTATGGAAAAATTGTCAAAGGCAGTAGAGACAGAGCTATTAAGGCCAATAGTATAAATTGCACTCACTGTCTCATTAATGGTTATGGCAATTCTTCAGTACACAAGAGGAAAAATAGTAATGGACAGAACTGCGTGTGCAGCTTTGAAAGTAATTGGCTGTGAACTTACCACAATTCCTGAACAACACTAACATCCATTTTTAGTGGAAATTTAAAAAAATCTCTAAGGACCTCTTACACACAGAAACCCTCAATTCAATCATCTACAAGCTCCAAAGGGAGATTTTTTTGAGAGTAGGTGTGTGTGTGTGTGTGTGTGTGTGTGAGACAGAGAGAGAGAGAGTAACTGTGTACAATACATGTTTGTATATTGTATACTGTTGTAGAAAGTTGAGAATATTACAGTAGATTGTGTATTAAAGGCTAAGATATATAGTAATATAGTAGATATAGTAGTATCATTGTGTTGCTGTGTCTGTTTAAAGGAAGTGATGTATGCAAGCTAGTTTGATAATCCGAATGTTAAGTAAGTGATGAGAAATAAGTACATCCAGTTTATTTGATATATGTTTATCACAAGTATATTTAAAGTACATTTTATGGGGATTTCTGTGTTTATGTAAAACAGCATGCCCTGCTGCGGTCAGTAACTCATTGAGATTTTTCTCTTATTTCAGATTTTTATAGATCTGCTGAGTTCGAACTGCTACAATAAACAGAACTGACTAAAATAGTTTAACAAAGAAACATGTATCAGCCTCCTTTTCTGTATTCTGACCAATTCCCCAAAATCTTTACTGTAAAATCCACAACAAACTAACAAACATTGAATGTAAACATTTTGTAGCAATTTGTTTGCCATTTATTTGCACACATACTATTTAGGTCATGTAATATAACTAATTTGTTTTACTACTGAAAAGGTCAATAATGACTTAACACTGAGCAGAAACTACATCCATTTTCTAATTTCACCCAACGCACTTGATATTGAACTTGATATTGAAATGCCTGTCTCAGGTGTCAAAGTTCCCTTAGTTCTATTACCTGCTCAAAAACAAATGCTACCCAGAAAACCTGGAAAGTGTGTCCGCATGGTATTAAAAAAGACGGGAATAAGATCAGAAATATAACAGAGAACTGATGTAATTTAACCTTGCATCACACAGCAGAGAAGCATTGAGAATTTGTTAAACTAGCAGTGTTTTTATTACTATTTAAATATGGCTCTTAGCTACAATTTAATATCCTCAATAGACCTTGAAAAGTTGTATGGTTCTTAAGCTCCTAAAACATTGGAATACTTTAGTGATAATGACTGAATGAAAATGTGTACGGCTGGTGGACAACAAGACATCCATGTCGGTCAGGTCAGTGCTTGTCTGCGTCATTAGACTGTCTGATTGAACCCACATGAATGGCTCTGTGACCTTGCTCTGCACCGTCATCCATAGCACCTGAGCTCTGTTTTTCATTGACAGTAAACAAACTACACACAAGTCCTCATGAAACTGCTCGTGAATGCTAATTGTTTGTGCATATTCACATTTTTGAAATGAAATAGAGTTATGCAGGTTGGATCCTTTCCAAAAAGCTCAACTCTATTCCGATTGGTCAGCTTCATTGATCGAATTAGGCAACACCTACTATTCCCCATCAGCTCAGCTATATATACTGCATATATAT
>JBAMHW010000007.1:16061262-16071820 GCA_037177495.1 Rhadinocentrus ornatus | reverse complement strand
CTGAATTCCTTTCGGGGGTGTGAAAGGGTTCCCTTTGTGGGGGGGAAAGAGGAAGAAGAAGAGGAGAAAAAAACCCCCCCCCCCCCAAAAAAAAAACAACAAAAAACAAAAAAAAAACAAACAAAAACAAAACAAGCAACACTCACTTATAGAGAGAATTTAGAGACAAATTAACCTAACAAGCATGTTTTCAGACTGTGGGAGTAACCTGGCGCACCCAGAAAGAATCAGACAATCTCTACAGCTGAGCTTTGAACCAGGAACCCTCCTGCTGTGAGGCAGCAGTGCTTACCACCACACCACAGTGGTTCTGTGAGTGCCTCGGTATCACTGCATTTTGAGGAATTACTGAATGCTGAGTCCTGCCTTCTTAGCCAAATGCAGAAAACCAGTTGGACACACAAACCAGATGTCTTACTGGAATACCTTTCTTTGAAAGTCACGCTGGGTGATGCAGAATACAGAATTTGTGTTGATCAGTAGAAGTATAAAGTTCTGTTTAGTGGCTATTTCACATTTACATGAGACTGGACAATAAGGTTCCTCTTGTATACAAGGTGCTATTGAGGTTTGGAAAGAGTGCATTATAGGTATTTTTGCAAACATGTGAACTCCACAGTTAATGAACTAAAAAAAAAATGTTGCTCTACTTTTCTGGTGAAGTCTTTGCATGAATCTCCTCAGGGACACAAATCCTGCCTAATTCTTATTAGCTATCTACCTGTGCAGATAAAAGGTAATCTAAAAAATGCAACATTTCTCCGATGAAAAGAAATAATAAATGGAACAAAGAAACAAGCACTCGTACAGAACATTATGAATGCACCTACTGTACATCAGAAATGTAAGTAATTAAAATGGAAAAAAAACTCATAAGTGCACCATTATAGATTTCTATGCAAAGGCAAAAACAGATTGTTTTGATATTTGACTCCCTGCTGCTGAAAACATTGAGGCATCTCTTTTCCAAAGATGATACAGGAGGCATTTTTTCAACTAATCTTACATCTATTCTGCCAATATTTCCTTCTTAAGAGATAAGTTCTCCTCTGAATTTGCTGCAGGCAACCTCATGCACAAGTCCTCCTATCAGAGCTGAATGGCCACTGATTTAAGATGAAGTCTGGGAAGAGGTGTGAAGTAAATGAATTTCATACACCAGTAAGCCTGAAAACTCAGTTCTGACTAAGCAGCCACTCTGATTGATGTTGACATGTGGGTAACTGTACCATACTAATCCTGCACAGCAAAAAGGCATGTTGCAGTGTCATGAACACACACACATGTTTGAATTCAGTGAACAGGAGTTCATGAGTTGCACATTCATTTTTGTCTCTTTAACAATTCTCCTTTCTAACAGAAATTCTGTGAGATATTCAACTCCTCACTATTACCCTGGAACTCACTGGCCTCACTCTCATAAACACTATATTTTTCGCACAGACAGCTGGTCAATGTTGGCGCTTATTATATTTTTGCTGCTGGAATTGAGCCATCAGTGATGATGAAGTATGAGCTGTTTGATATAAACTAGTAAAAGTGACACAATGATCATTACTGTTTTACCTTGGTCAGACTTGCTGGCCATAAATAAGCTGAGGTGCATCCTCTCAGCTCACTATTGGAAGTTAAATGTCTGTCACACACTGGACAGGATCAGTCAAAATCTTTAAACATGATCACATACTTTTGGTACAGGTAAATTAATGTTTTGCTGCCAACAGTAATCATGGTATTGTGACATTTTTCATATCTCAACACTGAAAGATTAATCTGTAAGTGCCTGTTTATACTTCTATGACAGTATCCTTCATTGTGGCTCTAAGCCAACACAGATTGGTATTTTATCAAAACAGATGGACAGGCATACAGTCCTTCAAATGACACTATATGTTGATCAATGCTGATTGGCATAAAGTTAGTTCAAGCTGGAAACGGCTGACTACACTTTTCTCCTATCAGTTCTAAAAACCTAGATGAGATCATCGGCCATCTGAAAACCACCACTTGCTTTTTTGAGAATGTTTCAGGATGCATGTCCTTAGAAATCTTACAGATTGTAAACACGTCTCTGTTTTCAGGCATCTTTACTGAAACCCTAAAAGCAACCGTCATTAAGCCACTACTGAAAAAGAAAAACTTAAGCTCGTCATTCATGAGCAACTACAGGCAAGCCTCCCTTTTCTTAGTAGGATCATAGAAAAAGCTGTCTTTCAACAGCTACACAACTTCCTGACACTAAACAACTGTTTTGATGTCTACTAGTCAGGTTTTCAGCTACACCACAGCACTGAGACTGCTGTAGTTAGGCAGTGGTTCTCAATTATTTTCTGTTACGCCCCCCAGGAAGAAGAAAAAATTTCATGTCCCCCCACTCTCCGCCACAACTATGAATAGTGTAATTTGTCTATGAAATATTTATAAGTACACCTCATAACATTTTATCCTTATTAGCATTACAGAAAATAAAAAAAAAAGAAATATAGATCAATTTACAACAAAGATCAACTTTATTAACATTGTCTTTTTAGTCTGTAACAGAAAGGATTTAAAGTGCATCAGTTTGCCTGAAATTAAAAAAAATTAAATCCCTATTTAAACTAGAAACATTTCAGCCCCACTTGAACCATTTCATTAAAAAAAAAAGTAAAATGAAATAAACTCAGAAATTCAAATTGATCAGCAACATTAACTCAGAAGCATAATATATAAAAACACTTCCACAAATAAAAATTAATGAAACAATTTGTGCTGATTTTTCTTTTTTTTCTTTATTTATTTTTTTATCAGAATGAGGAAGTCAATATTTCAAAAGAGAAAATGGCATTTCATGGACTCACATGACGACCTCTCAACCTGTGGAACTGCATTTGTGCCGCTTACATGGTTTATTTGCCAGGTGTCCATACTACATATAAAGTACAGGCTTAATGGCTACAATGAACACGTTTAGCAGTGCACAGCTTTTCGAAATGGGGTTTGAAGCACGATACTGCAACTCTCAGCTCCTGCTCAATGTTTAGCTGGGACCTGTACTTGGTCGTTAGTGCAGCAACAGCAGAGAAGCCGGTCTCACAAAGATAAGATGTTGCAAAAGGAAGAAGAATGCCCATAGCATGCTGCCGTAAGAATGGATACTGCATTTCTTCACCCAGCCAGAGGTATCTGTGTCTGTGATGTGAGACTGCAGTCTCAGACGTCAGGTCAATGAACTGGTCCTCTTCTGCAGTAACTGAACCAGTTGGAGCTGGTGCACTAAAAGGATCTCTTACCCAGTCATACTGGGAAGTGTTTTCAGGGAAGTACTTTTTAAAGAATACTACCAACAATGAAATATGCTGCTTAAAATGTGGAATCACTGAGGTGGCATCATAGTCATTAGTGTCAACAAATTCATGCAGATTCTCGAATAACTCAGTGTTTCCTTCATCAAGTCGCCTGCCCCACGTTGCTAGCCTTCGAGTGAAAGAGCTGATCTTGTCTGTGACTTGAGGGAGGTGTTTATCTTTCCCTTGGAGCTGTAGATTTAGTTCATTTAGCTTTCCAAACATGTCACTCAGGTAGGCCAAGTTTGCTAGGAAGTTCTCATCACTAAATTTTCCTGCAACTTCATGCTTGTGCTCCTGCTCCAAAAACATTCTTATCTCATCTCTGAGCTCAAAAACTCGGGACAAGACTTTTCCTCGTGACAGCCACCTTGCTTCACTGTGAAACAGCACAGCTTGATGTTTAGCTCCCATCTCCTCACAGATAGCAGAGAAGACGCTTGTTTTTAGTGGTCTGGTCTTTATAAAATTGACTTCACCTACAATGTCAGTCACAACCTCATTTAATTCAGAGGAAAGATGCCTTGATGCCGGTGCTTCTCGATGTATTGCACAGTGTGTCCACTCAGCACTATAGGAGAGACCTTCTTGATGAGTGTCCGAAGTCCTTTTCTTATTCCTGACATGGTCTGTGCACCATCACTGCAGAACAGATCGAGGATTAAAGGACTTATCACGCAGTATGATTTAGAAAAACTCGTCAATGCATTTATCTTTGGTAGATTGGACTACTGTAATGCTGTCCTCACATGTTTCCCTAAAAAGTCCATCAGACAGCTGCAGTTAGTCCAGAACGCTGCTGATCGAGTCCTCACTAAGACCAAGAAAGTAGATGATATAACTCCAGTCCTCAGATCTTTACACTGGCTTCCTGTCTGTTAAAGAATTGACTTCAAAATCCTGTTGTTAGTTTAAAAAGCACTGAATGGTCTAGGGCCAAAATACATTCAGGATCTTCTGGTTTGTTATGAACCAGCCAGATCCCTCAGGTCATCAGGTTCAAGTCTACTTTCTGTTCCCAGAGTCAAAACTAAACATGGAGATGCAGATTTAATGCTTCTCAACATGTGGAACAAGCTCCCAGAAAACTGCCGGTCTGGTGAAACTCTCAGCCGTTTTAAATCAGGGTTAAAAACTTTTATTTGCTGCCTTTTATCAAAACAGCTGTTAATACATTTTATCTATTCTGTTTTAGCTTTTATTCATTTTTATTTTAAAGTTTTTCATGTACTTTTAATTGCTCCTTGCATCTCGCTGCAATGCTTTTAATGTTTCTTGTTCATGAAATGTGCAATACAAATAAACTTGCCTTGCCTTACATATGATCTTGATACTATGAGGTAGTGTAGGAAGTGCCACAAATGTTAAAAAGCGTAAAGGTAAGGTAAAATGGTAGACAGCAACTGCACTGGGTAATCCTTATTATGTTCCACTCAGTTTCACACCACCACAGAACAGATCATTGTCCACTTTGACTTCCGTCTTTTTCCTTGCAGAGCACATTAACAACAGCACCAGCACACCCAAGAACCTCTGTCTCTTTTACTCTGTACCTTTGCTCACCACAGCCTATAGGTCAATTCCCATTTCAGCAATCCAAAGGATTTGTTTCCAAAAAGCCTCAGGCTTGTTTTATAGTTTCTGTTTCAGGAGCTCCCTGCTCTTTCATATGCATAGTTTGGAAAGCCATTAGGCAGCCTAAGGGCAGCAGCAAACACACAGACAAAAAAATAAATAAAAATAAAATAAAAAAATAAGCTCCGGGAGCTTAAAATACTGCTTATAATTCAAATTTGGATGCTCAGAAATCAACCAGCTGAGCCGTTAACTGATATACTGGCCAAGTATGTCTCTTGCCCGGCTGAAGTATTGCTATGGCTATTTTCTAAATTATATGACAAACTAAGTGCTACTTGAAAATAATCCAGTTTTTTCATATAGCTGCCTTCTGGTTTTATGAACATTGATTAGGCAGCTGCTCAGATGATCCAATGATGGTTGATTTTTGGGATAAAGTTTGAGGATTCTTGAGTTCTTGTAACTCTTTTTAAATGTCGCCCATCTTTTCTCTGCCATTAAGGTATGCAAACAAACCACATCTCTTAAAAGTGTTAGATGTTAGTAGCTAAGTCATCTGAAAATCTCATGGGTTGTATGAACCTTTGCAGAGGGCTCTGTTTCTCAAAAATTATGCAATTGTCCAGTTTTAAATGATAAGGGTTACATCATACCTTTAATGAGATAATTACAAATTATGCACACTTTCATTTAACACACATTATTCACTGTAATATCATCATATACTTATTGTTTCTTTTTAAATGATATCTAATTATTGATTAGTTGGATTAATAGTTTTAATAGTTTTAGTGCAGCAGGCATTTTGATATATTACAGGAAAAGCTAATAACTAAACTTTAATAGCTGGTGAAAATGTGTCCAGAAATGCTTACCATTTGCTTTGTCTCCCAACTTATTTAAGTGTTTTTTACCCCACAATTATAATTCAAGGCATGTGTGCTGTACTGGGTGACTTTACATGAATACAGTATGTGATGATGTAATATAATTATTCTTTAAAATGGTCTGTAATCTCAGTATACTACACAATATGAAGTAAACTATTTATTTATTAAGTCTTTATTATTACAGGGATGCTGGTCAAAGCAATCATACAAGAAAAAGCAGAATTATTAATTGCTATAATCCATTTTGCTGTTTTGGTTTCCGGATTCTGGTCATATGAATTCAGGCTCACGTCATGATGTAGCAAAACACTTGAACAGAGCAGAGCCATTGGTAATGCTATTAGCACGATTTTTCTCCTATAACTTAAAATGCTTTTCCATTTTCATTTAAAGATATTCAGCTTTGGCATTGAAGCTATTCTTCATCCCTCTGGTATAGTACTGAGTCATGGGTTGAAAAACAAACATGTAAAAGATCAAAGAATTAGATTTTTCAGTGAGGTATGGGATTAGTAGTTGATTCATACCAGAAAACATCCAATCCATAATAAGATTAACTTTCTAGGTAAAATGGCTAAAAAGTAGACAAAAGGTTAAGTCCTGATCTTTACATCATAAAAAAACTCCAATACAAATTAAAACTGACTTATCTCCAGTCAGGCCTTAAGCTAAATTTAATCAGTATTTTGCAGTTTACTCCAAAAAGCAATGTGCAACATAGACCTCAAATATTACTGCGCAGAACTCATGTTTGCAAATGTAATGGTTTCAACTTCTCAGTTGCTCATGTTTGAAACACTGAGCATGCCAAGACAATCAGGGTAGAAAAAAAGTATCCCACTTGTATCAAGAGACAGAGTTAAGACTGATCATCCGGTGTAGCATCAGAATTTTGCTCCAATCCTCATTTCACTCAGCATGACTCAGAAAAGCAAAGACTCAGAGGGGGGTTAGAGAAATGTCAGAGAATGACAATGAGGTGTTTGAAATTGCAACCAGCCATCTGGATTAATGTGCAGAGGGATTCAACTTTTTTTTGTCCCTTTTTGGTAGAATGTTGAGACTGTGCATGGGAGATTGACACGTCACTGAGAGTCGTCTGTCTCTCATCTGTTGTGAAAGGAATTAACCTGCGTGGCTGTTTTGACAAAACAAGACACTATCAACGATCAACCTATGTGTGTGTTAATTGATACTCATACAAATGTCACTTCACTCCGAGATTCAGCTTCCCATCAGGCTCCCTGCAGAAGAGGAAAAGCATAGGACTTCCCACCTCATGTTTTTCCTCCTCAGCAAGGAGCTGGGAACAGCAATAGATGATCAATGGGACTCATATTTTCTAGGATATATGTGCATGCAGTGTTCAAAAAGCTGACAGGGTCATAACTGAAGGTTTGGTTGCTGTATTTAGTAGATCCTTCGTGAGTATTATAAGTGGAATAATATTTTTTATTTAAGTGGCGTGATAGTTTCATAGAATTGTCCACTCAGTAATCTGTGTCCCCTGCTGCTCCTAGTGACCCATGAGCTGTTCACAATAATTATAGAAGTGATTTGATGGTTTTCTGTTTTTCTAGCCCTCAGCTACACACTTTGCAGGCTGAAGCATCAATTTTCTGTGCTAAATGAAGCCCTAGGTGAAGGTTTTAGCTAATATATAAGTTGATGTTATTTCACTGACATCAGACGTATGTGAAAATAAAGAAGATGAGAGAAGAAAAGGATTTCACAATCAGTGCTATGTATGATGTCAAAGATGCCTTGCGTAAATTTGCAGGGAAAATAAGCTTTTCCTTCATCCAAAGGTGGAACTTTTGTTTTAATGTAAGAGGAATAATTACGTTTCTCAAATGTAAATGGAGGGTGTTGTTTCTAGAGTAGTGGCTACACAATACATTCCTCTTCCCTTGTGCTCTCATTTGAAGTCTCTTGCTTTCTCCCTGACACTGATCCTTCTTTCTCAATTTTAAGTTTATCTCTCGGAAATAGAACTGGAATTAAAAATTAACAAACATACTTGAGACTCTGCTCGTCTCTCCTGAGAGGCTGCTCGTCTCTCTGGATCCAGCTCAGTGTTGTTTTCTCCTAATGACATCATTATGGCACGTTTTCATAAGAGCATCATTCGTTTCTGGTAAAGACCTTATCAATGATTTCCCTTGTTTAGTTTTAACTCTCAGGAGAGAAAACTCACATAATCTTAGGTCATGTACACGTGTAGCCGGGTGTCTTCCCATCTGACACTGCGATGACAGCATCTGCCACCTGCTGCCACTATTCTGCTATTCGGACACCAGTAATACCCACGCCGTGCCCACCAATTAAACATTTTTACGTTTTTCAACATGGTTCATCAGGATCTCTGTCTCACACCATGAAAAATCCCCCCCCCCCCTGCCATCATGGAAATGATTTGATGAATAGTATTACAGGTGTCCACCTGACCATTTATAGCTTTCATGTGGGTGTAAGAAGGCGTTCCCTCAGGTGCTCCCGCTTTAGAGTTGATGTTGATTTATTAACGGAAACAGGGGTAGGACGTGCGTGCCCACGCTTTCATATCTACATTTTCTTTTTGCGCCCCGTGGACGCCACCTGTAGTTTGCTTTGCTGCACACAGTTTTATGTCTGAGACCCTTAGTCTTTGTGGCTCATGGCTCAGTGCCTTCTACAACAACTAGCAAAGCAGTCTTTGTAAGTTGCATATTTAACATTATCACATTGTTTCCATAGTTCTAACTAGGTATGTCATTTTTAAGCTTAAAAAAAAGCAAGTGGCTTTTTGGGGTTTAAAAAAAGAAAATATTTATATAGTAAATAATAATAATATTAATAATAATAACAATAATAATAATATTAATGATATATTTTATTTAAAAGCAACTTTCAAAACACACAAAGACACTGTACATTAACAAAACAGAGCATTAGGCATAAAATTTAAATGAGGAAGCACAAAAAAAAGAAAAAACTCTCAAATATAAACAATTATAGTGCCGAAATGTGAATGAATGCTGTTGATTATAATGGGTTCTTGATACATAAAATTAGAACCTGCTTTACTTACAGTGGGTTTGGGTCAATTGGGAAAATGGAATGAAAGAATTTCTGGGAATTTGTAGCCATCTGGGAAAATAACCGTTGGTGAGGTTTGGTGAAGTTTAGTCTGACTGAAACCATCTAATTTCAGTTTTGTCCAAAAGTTATTGAGGCCAATATCTGTGGGTGTAAAGCATACTGTTGACTCACATATGCTGCCAGCACATTTGGGATGGAAAATGAGGGTTATCTCTGGAACCAGCCATCAGCTATACAGTGACTGCAGTTAATGGCCTTATAGCTTAGAAACTTTGTAAATATGGGTTCACTTTTGAAAAACATTGTTGTAAATAGTGTTCTGATGCCATAGAAAAGGAATGACTGGCAGCTCTTAATGACAGCTAGCTTTAAGAAGTATATTCAATCAATTTTACACAAAAGTATTCCAAATTTACCATTGAGTGGCTAGTTACCGTTTCTAAGCTATGATTGGACAAGGCACTGTTTGGGACCAGGGTTTGTTTTTTTTCTGTGTTTTATTGCTGTACAATACAGATCTCCCCACAAAACGTTTTTTTCTGACTTTCACCTGACATACTGAGTTCTGCTTTCCAGGTCAGTCTCTTTTCTACAACCATTCTTAATCACATCCTATATTTTTGTAGTGAACTGCTCTGTTTGCTCCTGACATGACTCACCAACAGACAACAGCATAATTGACAGCTGTCGATGGGAAAACACGCAGTAACATAGAAAATTAGACAGCTGAATCTAATCTGATCTGACCTTCTGATCAATGCAAGTCACTTGGAGCTGGCAGACTGCAGAACTGAGCCTCGTTCACAGCCTTCAAGAAGGAACACAGGGAGTTGCTTATCAATTTCTTTTACGCCCACATAACTTCTAGTGGTTTCAAATATTCAGTTTAAATTGGTGCTTTGGTGCAGTATCATTTGGCAGGAGTGCAAAGTCAGATTTAGAGAGGAGCCACATGTTGTGAGCTTGACTGGACTTCTGTGTTAAAAACAGGAATTAAACACAAGTTAATGCAATAGGCCAAGCCTCTGAACACTACCTACCTAACAGGGCTTTCAGTCAAAAAACCAAGTATGTGCTTGTGGTTATCATTGCTCAGAATAACAAGGGAACAGTCTGGATTTGCATGTTTGCACCATTATCCAAACAAATCCCTTTGCTCCTTCTACAGAGATGTTGCCAGTTTGATATGCTAACTAAATGGAAAAGTAAATGAGCAGCACCTTCTTTTTAATCCACTAAAAGGATTTTTACCCATCAGTGATTAGTAATATGTTGTTGTTCTCCGTCTTCCTTACTGTAATAAATAGCATTTTCTGTGGGCTGTGGAAGTTAGTGTTACATTTCCCCCCTTTGGCTGTAATTAGTGATAAGTTGAGAGTGGAACGTGATTATATTGTGGATGCATACTTCTTTCGTTGCAGAGTTTAGGGATGAAAATTCAAAGTTACTTGCATCACCGTTGAGGCCTGGGATAACAGAGTTGTCTAATTCACGGTCAAGGCTGCAGCTCTGTCTAGTGAGGACACAGCTGAAGCATGCTGATGAGTGACATGTTTGCTGCAGGGGCTCTGGCTGATTGATACTTGTCACGCTGCTCTTTGTTTTGTAACACGGTCATGGTGTGTGTGTGTGTGTGTGTGTGTGTGTGTGTGTGGGGGGGGGGGGGGAAGACATGGCGTTTGA
>JBAMHW010000007.1:16035618-16046316 GCA_037177495.1 Rhadinocentrus ornatus | reverse complement strand
CCGAAACCCCCTGTGATCCCAGGTTACATCACTGATGATGTGTCCAGGGGCACCATAAGGTGTATCTAATAAGCTGTGCAAACGCTCTCAAATGTCAATGTCCGCTAAATGTTTTGTCTTTTGGTTCCCAAAGATAGACTGTTATTGAATAAAAATAAATGGATTCATATGTATTTCAGCAGTTCAACTTTAATGTGTGGCTTTGTATCATACTCTTTAAAAATACATGTCTCACCATCCTAATGTCACTCCAAATAAACCACAGATGATAAATAATAAAGCAACAACAGGGATAATTTAACAGCAGTCTTGAAGATGTTGCTTTTAAATCAAGTAATATCTTAAAATGTCTGACCACCAATTTGCAAACTGAATTTATATTACTCAAGCTCACAAGGTAATAAGAAATTAATTAAATTGTACTTCATTTGAAAGAAAATTACATTGTTGCACCTTAATAGATAAATGTTAGTCAGAAGTCAGAAACAATCATTTAGTATGGCTATTCCTGTTTGCATTAATAACTGCCTATTTTGCTGCATCAGAGCTGAAGTTACTTCTCACTGAACACACTGTTGTTTAATCATTGTCTTGCAGGTGTGCCGTGTTGTCCATTATGTTGAGCAACTATAATTTTTCTCTGCACAATAAACTCTAAGGGCTTCAGTTTCCAGCACAGAACTTGCTCCAATGCTGCTGCACCAACAATTGGCTGCAAAGCCAACTACACTTGCCACCACTGAGTTGTTTAAGTTATGCAACATCTTGTAACAATCACTGAACAATCTACACTTCCTCAAGAAACACAGTATGCTATGTTGCTTCGTGTAGGCAGCTTCAGAGTTGTGTCTCCAGTACAGACTGTTGTTCAAGTGAACACCCAGATATCTGCATTTCCAGCTCTTTTCAGATGTGGCTTTTTCCAACTCCTCTGGAAATCCTTAACTTAATTTATATGTAAACGGGATTTCTAATTGTTATTCTAATTTATCTTTCTAAATCAATATAAAATCTATTAAAACAGACACTGCAATAATACATGGCATCACAATATTGTGTTGCGGGACTACTGCTGAGCTCTGCCCACTCATCAAAATAACCAGCATGTGTTGGACACAAGCGGACATCCTGTTGACATATGTACATTATTTCAAAATCAGACTTGGCGGAACTAAAAAAAAAAGACAAACTAATTTGTTTTTCATCGGCACAAACAGAAAGTTTTTTTAATTTCTTGACTATTTAATGGTTTTCTATGTGATTGGTGGACTTTAAAAGTTACTGCTGCATTTCATGTCTGTTACAGACTATTTGTTAGGACAACATTCCTCTCTTTTTTGCAAATCTTTCATAGTGGGAAAAACAAAAGAAACAAAAACATAAAGGCTTGCCCAAATCTGTAACTCGTGACACAGAAAGTCACTAAAAGCCTCAATGTTACTTTTAATGTCTTGTAACAGATTTATTTAGTGATTTATAATTCATTTAGTTTTTATATATCTTATATTTTTCATACAATATAATACACCATGTTATGCTCATTTTAAAAGCTGAAGTTTCTTTCTGTTATCATTTTTTGACCACCTGGCCACTGATGGCAATCTTATATATGAAATGGGATTATGTTGTATGTCATCTCCTCATTTCCTTTTAGAATCGCAGTATATCAACCCTTAATGACCTTATACACTATTTTCTAAACACTGGTATACTCATGTGATGGAAAAGAAAATCTTACTCATATATGTTGTTTTATTGCTTTTCACAAGTTTGGCCACATTATTCTGAGGAGTGAGGTGCCAGAGCAAAAATGATTACTTTTATTGTTGTTGTTATTGTTGTTTTGTTACAAATGACTGTGCTGCAGGTGGCAGTAATTCAGTTTTTCTAAGAAAAAACATGCAATTACATGTTCAGCAAAATGAGTCCAACAACATGTTTACCACACTGAAATATTTATAGCTGCTCTAAGCAGTGGTTAGCACTGTCACTTCACAGCTAGAGAGCTTCTGTTTTTGGCTTGAGCCTTTTCCATGTGAAGTTTGCTCCCTCTACCTGTGTGGGTTTTCTCCAGCTGCTCTAATTTCCTCCTGCAGTCCAAAGCCATGCATGCTTGATTAACTGGTGATTCCAAGCAAGAGTGTGTATGATTGTCTTTCTTTAGGTTAGCTTTGTGACAGACTGGCAGCCTCTCCACATCATACCCTACTGCTGTGATAGAATCCTGCCACACTGTGATCCTGAACAGTATACTGCAGGTGAAGCAACTGCAACTACTCATTATTAAAGAAGGACAAGTTATTAACATGTGGCGGGGTGCTGGTAAGGGGATTTTAGAGCCAGTCTCTCTGTATTACACTAAGCTAAGCTACTTTCTGTAGCTTCATGTTTAATTCACAGGTATAAGAGAGGTGTCAATCTTTTCTGACTCAGACACTGAATGAGCATATTTTCCAATATGTCAGCTCTTTACTTTACCGCTTCATGCTCTGATTCCTAGTTCAGGGAGACAGGTGTCTAAATATAGAGATAAGAGTTTTGTAAAAAGTAAATATTAGTGCTGGGCATGTTAACGCGTTAATTGCGGTAAGACACATTTTCTGACTGTTTTACAAACGTGAAGCATAAACTGGGCTTTCTTCTGCCTCTGGTTTGGTGAATCTTGGTCATAGCGAGATGAAACTTCCAGCTGTGGAATCTGTGAGATGTGAGCTTTTGGTAGAGGAGTCGTTTGTCTGTTCATGCTCTCGGTGCACGGGGAGACATCATCTGTGTTTACATATTTTTTTGGACTTTGTGTACCAGGTATTTTAATTGTTTGTTGTCTTAACTGTGTTTGGTGGTCACAAAAATGGTTTTGCTGAGCTGTTAGCTGAGATTCTGGACTGAACACACACTTGACGCTACACCCGCAAGTTCAGATGTTAACCCCTTAACTCCCGGTAGTGGAGCTAAGAATGCAAAGTTAGAGAATTTATAGGCAGAAATCTGGACAATGAAAAAATATTTTAGCCACGAATTTAGAGGCATTATGGAAGGTCCAGAGAGACACTTGCAGCCACAGAGTCGCAGGTTGGAGACCCTGATTTAGTGTTTGTAAACTGGAATTTACTGGATTTTCTTTATATAGCCGTAGGCCTTCTTTAAAAGGAAAGAGAAATTTTGCGCGTAACAATGCAATATATGTCATGTGATTAATCGCGATTAATTATTTTGAAAGTTGCCCAGCACTAGTAAATATATAAATAAAATTAAAAAAGAAATATCATGATGAAATCTTGAAATAAGATGGCAGATAATCTTGAGCCATAAATACAAGCTGTCAAAGAACTTGCCACTTCTGCATCTATGAATCTTGGCTTTTATCAGCTTTGCTGTTCCTCCTTGTGATCCCTGTCCAGTCCTGAGTCAGCAGGAAATGGAGACTCTACAAGAGTCCAAGCATTGAGCATTAGTCTCATACAGTTTGCCAAGTCTCTCCCCTTTGTGTACCTCTAGGGCCCTGGGAGGATAATTTTGTGCTCATTTGCGCATGCACAAATGCATACAAGCTCCACACCTGTTCTCACAGCTCAACAACACTGAGCTCCCATTTCCCTGTCTGCATAACACTCATAGGTGCCAAAGTGTTCCCATAGCTACACTGTTGCTTCACTGTGTGCAACATTGCAGGTATTAAAATTAATTTAGGTGAACATAAGCTGAACATTTGTAGCCTTCGTGCTAATTCTGGCATATTTACATTTATATGTTCATGAATATGCATTTTTCCTTTAAAATAAATAAATAATAATAATAAAACAAACATATTCTACTTTTTTGTGGATCAAGTTCATTTGACCTTTTGCAGCCTTGATAGGAATATTTTGTATATCAGTTATAGATGTTGTAAAATTATAGTTTATACAGTCTAAGTTAAGCAGTTTTTCTTTTTATACACAAATAGAAAACAATCAATCAATTAAGTTGCACGTTTAATTAATTTTAAGGTTAAGTTCTGTTTTGACTTGAGCATGTTGCTGATGGACAGCCAAAGCCAGACAGCTCGACACTATCTAAAACTGTCATGGGTGTCTTTGGAGGTGACAGAAACTAAATAGATTAATATCACCAATCCACCAAATCTCTCACGTTACACCGGCTGACATTGCCCACTGCAGCAGGCACGTATCCCACTCAATAACTAATTACAATGTCTTCAGCTACCTCGCTACCTTCATTAAAGAGCTAAAGGACAGGATGTCTGTTAATTTAAAAGGGTGCCTCTTGATAGCCACTGATTTTCCCTAATTTTTCTCTCCTGTTGACACATTAACCACATCTGTGGTTAATTTTAAATTGCCTGTGCAACACAAACAGAAAATGTATGGCTTGATCTCAAACACAAATAATGATATGTTACAACTGACCCATAGTCGGGGTCAGTTGTAACATGCCATGGGATGAAATGTAACATTATGAAATCAGGCCCAAACTTCTAAACAAATGTGCTGTGGTCCCACAGCATAGAAGTTAAAGATGAACCACAGAAATTTCCAACCAATTTCTGGAGCCGTCGTTGCCCAGCAGCATCCAGAGGCTGAGAAATCACACTATTCAACTTTTTTTATCCGGAACGTTGCCTGTTTCGCTTCATACACTAGCAAACAAATTCAAACACACCAGCTGTTTTTGAAATTGCCCTGTGGCTGATTAAACAAAGAAACGCAAGAAGACATCTGAGAAAGAGTAGAAAAGAAAGACAGAAAGGAAACAAGCACAACATATGCGTGTTTTCTGTTTCCATGTCTTAATACAGTAATAACAAATATAGAATACAATATGCAATAGGCTTTTGCTGGCTGCAGAGAGCTCACAGAACAGATAGGATATAAGATGGATGCTGGATTTGCCGTTGATGGGGAGATTCTTTACTAGGAACATTGCAAAAGTTCTGTTGTCTTTAAACTACACTTAGTCTTAATCACTAACATCGGTTTGGTTTGCTTGAGTAAAATGCAGGTGAAAGCAAACTAAGTTTTACAGGGCTGGAGGCGGTAGCGCCCTCTGTGCCCAAGCATGTTTCAGAGGGTGATGGAGCTCGTACTCAGGGGACTCCAGTGGGAAACGTTGTTGATCTACCTGGACAACGTTATTGTCCTTGGCCAAGAAGTGAATGAAAGTCTGGATTGGCTCACACAGGTCTTCAGCCGTCTTCACAACTATGAGATGAAGCTAAAGCCATCTAAGTGTCATTTGCTTTAGGAAGAAGTCCTTTTCCAGAGCTACATTGTATGTGGCGATGGAAGCCGTCCAAACCCAGCTCTGGTCAGGAGCTACAAGCTTTCCTCGGGATTTCTAACTACTACTGCAAGTTTGTTCCAGCATTTGCAGAACTGGCAAACCCTCTCCACCACCTTTTAAAGAAAGATGCCATGTTCCTGTGGACAGATGAACACCAGTACGTTTTCACACAGCTAAAAGAGAAGCTAAGAACTATGCCAGTGCTGGGATATCCCACTGTTGGAGGCAAATTTATTCATGACACACATGCCTCGAGCCCCAGTATTAGAGCTGTTCTTTTACAACTGCAGTGGGGTAAAGAGCGAGTTCTTACGTACGCCAGCAATTACCTCACAGACTGCAGCTTGCCCTGATGACTGACAGCGAGTGCCCAACCGGAAGCCGCCCTCCCTCCACCAGGATTGGTCAACATACTTCCTGGATGTCAATCGTCTGGCCAATGATTACGCCAGTGTTTCTATTTAGCCACCTCATTCGAGGCAGCTGTGGACAGTGGGACACAGTTCGCCAGACTGGGAGTGTTGCTAATTATTGTTGGTTGTGAGAAGTTCCCCTGTGTGGGTTATTTGCGAAATTTGATAAGTAGTAGTTTATTTGGTGTTTAAGATTGACGTATCTTTTCCCTGCTTGAGTTGAAGTCTCTTTTGTTTGTAAAAGAGCTTTTAGATTTCATTTTGGTATTCCGCTTTAGAGCGTTTAACCTGTTTTTGGGACATTTTCTGTTTTGTTTGTGAGAGTAATCCTTAACCCGTTATTGGGACATTTTCTGTTATTTTGTATTAGTACTAGTTAACCCATTTTTGGGACACTTTTGGTTTGTTTGTTGTTTTTGAGTTAACGATAACTTTAGTTTTTGACCACAGTCGACACCGGATGGTTGTTTCTAAATTGAATGTGGTTTAATAAATTATATCTTTTTATTTCAATCCTGGTATTCGACTTGCTTTGTGTTTCATCCTTTTACCCCATGCCATACGAGGACGCAACAAGGACAGATCATGGCAGCCTCACATGGCTTTTCCGGTTCAACTGTCCTTAAGGCTAGTTAGCTTGCTGGCTAGAGGAGTTGAGCCAATATGACTTTGACATCGAACATCGAGCAGGGTGGCAACATTCAAGTCAAATGAATGTGACTGCTATTGAGCAGGGAAGAACTTGTCTGACCTGCCATGTCAAGGATGCAAGTTTTGCCAAAGACTTCATGAGCAGTGGTCTGGGTTTGAATATGATGTGGTGCCGCTAGCAGTGAGGAGTATCCAGATCGGCAGTGAGACCTGTGGTGATGTAACTCAGCTGATGAAAACAGGCCAGCCACCTGCACCTGTGCTGTCAATCCCAGTAATTAACTGGCTGGAATCAGTCAGCTTGGAAGAGCTAGCCAAACTCCAGAAAGCTGATCTCGTGCTCTCCACTAACCACATGTGGATAGAATCTGGCACACTTCCTACTAAAGATCAGGTGTCACTCGAGAGCCCTGCCGTGAGGAAGTTCTGGCTCTGCTGGCCCCAGGTCATGTTGAAGCAAGGAGTCCTTTATTAGAGAGTAGGAGCTTAGCGCCCAGCCTTGCTGCTGCTAGTCCCTACATCCATGCAACAGGAGATTCCTCGAGCTTGCCATGACCCTCCACACTCGGGTCACCTAGGAGAGTCAAAAACCCTCGAGCGCCTATGCCAGAACCGCCACTGGTATGGAATGAGTAGGGATGTCCGCCTGTTCACAAAGAGATGTTGGCACTGTAATGCATGTAAATCTAAAGGACAGGTGAAGAGAGCCAAGCTACAAAGTTACCAAGCTGGAGCACCTCTGGACGGCCTCCATTTAGACATCCTCAGTCCCTTCAGAATATCCAGCTGTGGAAACAAGTACATCCTCGTCATTATTGACTAGTTCACCAAATGGGTTGATGTCTTTCCTGTTCCAGCGGAATACACAGCAAGGAGGCTTGTGCAGGACCTCGTTGCCCGGTTTGGAGCCCCTCATGAATTGCACACTTACCAGGGCCACAATTTTGAGAGCTCTCTGTTTCAGGGTGTATGCAAGTTCCTGCACATGACAAAGATGAGGACCACCCCTTACCATCCTGCTTCCAACGGGCAGGTCAAACGGTTCAACAGGACCTCACTGCAGATGATTCAGTGTTACGTGGACCAAAACCAGAAGAACTGGGATGAACATCTGCCATTACTCACCTCAGCTTATCGCAGCTCACAACATGCAGTCACAGGGTTCACGTCTAACAGACTGATGCTTGGTAGAAAAGTTCACCATCCTCAGGACATCCAGTGCCGGGCGGTGGTGCTAACGGCTTACCAAATGGAAGTAGCAGATTTCCTCTCGAACCTGGAGGGAGAGCTCAGACAGAAACATAACACACCACGAGTGAACCTCCACACAGCACAGGAACGTCAGAGGAAGACGTATGATGTTCGGGCATGAGAACATTCCTATGGTCCTTCACCTGCAATAATCATACTACTTAAAAAAGAGACATCCGGAGAAGATGCCCCCCTTCTGCTTTCATCCTTCAATTGGCTGAATGGACCCTACATAACAATGTGTTCTTGTTTCAGAATCAATTTTTCAAACAAAAAATAGGTACAGCAATAGGTGCTTGTGTCACGAGTGGGTGTTGGTGATGGCAGGAATTTATGTTGTGTTTTTTTTTGTCCCACACCGGATCAGTCTCAGGAGATGATGGGGGATAAGGAACTGGGACACTGACCACTAGTCTTCTGTGTTCTTCTTCCAATGTGCCATGGGGGCTTGTCCGGGAGCTGAACCTGGGACCTCGGTCACGCTTCCTCGCTTTGATCCTTTCCTCTCTGACAATGGTTCTGGAGCTTCCTAAGTGAATGCTCAGTTGAAGTTACAAATGGCCAGGTTACAACTGGAGGCTCAAGAGAGAGTGCAGTTTCAGCTTGAGATTAAGAAGCTGGAGATTGATGACTCATCGAACACCGGAACAAATGGGATGGATTTAGACATATCAGAAGACCGGGCAGGCAATTGAGTACCAGATGTCTGCTGTGCAGTAGCTTTCGCTTGTGCATCCAGCTCCAAATCTTTGAAACTAAAAAACCTAATAAAGCATTACAGTGTATGGTATTTTAGTGTTTATGTTGTTTTCAAAACAAAACATTGCACACATTGTCAAAAAGAGACATGCATGTAATTACAGGCAATCCCCACCGCCCCATGACCTCTCTAAAGCAACACGTGAGTAAAGCTTTAGCTTGTATTCCTATGCAGATCATTAATGTTTTTCCTTTGGTGGACGAGGTGACAGCAGGCAAAAATGCTGTCATTGGTTTTTTCCGTAGGGAATGCCTCACAGGGAAAAGATGGCAGAAGGTCATCAGAATCTATATTAGATGCTCATTTCTCCCTCATGATAACTTCACAGAGTCTCCCCCCTCTTCTGGATCTCCTTGTCAGCTGTGCTGAGGGTTTCTGGTGCAAATTGCTGTCCTGGGTATAAATAGGCTGACAGTCTGGCAGGGCCAGGTGGTCTGATCTGCCAGTTCACTGTCCTCCTTGCTGCCTGGCACACAGCTCAGGCTCTGAAGTGGATGCTTACCCCACATTCACAGTGACCTCAGATTGTCCACAGATGGCACAGTTCCCTGAATTGATGATTCCAGTGTCTCCAAACAGGCATACCCTATTAACAAAAACAATAAATATTAAACTGAAGTTAATCTGATTCTTAATGCATGTAGCTCTCAGTTTAATTTACATATTTGAATCAGACACTTGTTGCTTAGTTTCTGTAACTCAGCTCATTTATGTCAAAGACAGTTGTTGCTGTACAATAACTTTTTGTTTATTGCCCTTATATAAATAAAGATTCACAACTGCGTCAGTAGAAAGAATATTAATGTCTACATTTGACTGAAACAGTATTAATGGGGGACTCTTGTTGGTGAACAAGAATTGGGTGTGAAGTCAGCTGCGGACTTCTTATTTGGAGCTTATGTGTTTGTTTGCATGATTCTCACTCTTGGATCTTTTACTTTAAGTCTTTAGTTTTTTTGTGTGTAAACTTTTAAAAATGGACAGAAGTATGGACATCAGGCACTGGATGTCCTGAGGATGGTAAACTTTTCTACTGGTTTCTCAGTAAATCCTTGCAGTAAAATTGTGTCTTAAAAAGTTTTAAAAAAGATGATGTTTCTTTCTTAAAGACATCACTTTTTGTATTTTTTTACAGTTTCCAAAGGACTCTTGATCAGACAACTACATGATGTTATGGTTATATGTAAACAATATTTTTCAAGATACAATTTATGTACTAAAATACAAATTAAATGTGTCTTTTTCACTCTTTTGGCCCTTTGGCACTGTACAGCCATGGTGAGCAACAAAAGGCTGTGATGTATAGTGTACCACAATGGTGGCTGTGTAGCTCGATAAGTAAGATGCCAGTTTTTGCCATTTAAAGGAATCTGATATGAGGCAGGAAGACAAAACTATTACTAATATTTGCAATCTGGAAAGCTTTGATGTGCACAGTAAGGCACTGTAAATTTGTTTAAACTATATTACTCTGAATCACAATAGATTGTGGGTAAATATATGATTATTACGGTGATTTCTCACCTATGTAAGTCAGTGACAATTATCAGCGTCTCCATTTTTTGAAGCCATTTCTATGGAGGGCCACCTAAAAAATCATTTTGCCCACCCAAAATAACAATTTTATTGCTCCCTCCAGGAAAATAATGACATTGAACATTTTTCAACTTCACAATTCGTGTTTAAAGACTGGAAGGTATAATCTCAATGTTGGCAAAACTTTTCACTTAAAGCAGCTGTTTTAAAAGTGAAAGCATCTGTTCTTCTGATTTATACAACCCATACAGGTTTTTTGTTAGAATGTATAGTCAGTGTGAGTGTGAACCAGTGTGCGGTTGCGGATAAGCTCACAAGAAATCTTATGATTTCTTGATTTTTCCCTTTTCATTTCCCTATGCTTTTGTCCTAAACTCTGGGGGGGTTCCTTCTTTCCTCCTTGTCTCACCTCAGTGTGTCTTTCATCTTTGAATTTACACAGCGTATGTAATGTAGCATGGTGTGAACTGCCACTGAGCTTAAATTATTACTTTCAACTCTAACTCAATTCTGCTGTTTGAATGGGAGAAATAAAATTACTGGGCAAGTATTATTTTCACAGAGTGACATTTTGAGAGAGAGATAATTCATGTCAGTCTGACTGCAGCTCAACATTTCCAGTGTTGAAACACTTCAGAGAGACAAGTATGCTCTGTTGCTTAAGGATCACTTAAAAAGCCCATTTTAAATAATATTCTTCCCTGGGGCTTCTTTCCGGTGGGACGTCCTCGGAACACCTCACCAGGGAGGCGTCTAGGAGGCATCCTGACCAGATGCCCGAGCCACCTCATCTGGCTCCTCTCG
>JBAMHW010000007.1:15999159-16021799 GCA_037177495.1 Rhadinocentrus ornatus | reverse complement strand
TATTAATTATTCTAATTCAAGTTTTCGTTTTTACTTTTTACGTTATATAATTTACCTACCTTGAACTATATTTCAGAAATTTTCTTAAAATGCTGTCATACTGAATTTCAAAGTATGTTAGTTAGTGAGTGAACAGAATCCTGCTGAACATCCTACATTTCAAATAAGACAAAGTTGTCTTTTCTTTCCTGGTTCTCCTTTTGCCTCATCGCTGCTGCTTTGGATCCCATGTGTGTGTACATGGTCTTATGGGAAATAACTGCATTCATTATGTTCTGCACGTGGATCCAGTTTTGTGTTTGGCCAACCATGTCAGCCGCTTAAATCACGCAGGGTCTGAATTCCTCTGGGCTTTTTCCAGCTTGTCACCATAAATGTAAAAGCAGGGTTTATCTCCTCAGACTTAAATATAACCATGAATGATGTAAAAGCAGGTAAAGTCAGTATTGAATAGGGATCAGAGGAGTGTTATATTTTCCTCGTCTCTGATACTGAATCAGTATTACAATGCTACCAAATTGTCAGATCTGATTTATAGCTATCATCTCAAAGTAATTGCAAAATATAGTTATCAGAAAAATCAATAAACATAATAAACTTGGTAGTTTTATGAAAGAAAAGACATGTGGTATGTTCATATAAAAAAGAGGAGAACAATGAAAACTCTTTAAAAAGGGATTAACTTGGTTTTGGTTGCCTCCCCCTAAACTTTGTGCTGATAATATGGGGGAACAGAAGACGTTGCTAAGAAAGGGATTCACAGCATTTCTTGCTTATTATTTGTTTTATGTGTCAGCATTTTCTTGGCTGTGCTTGTCTGGCAAGAAATTAACTTAGTCACAGTGGTCTGAAACAATAGCAGGCAGGAATTGCAGAGCCAATTGCAGCACCTCAACAACGGTAAAGCCATTTCGCTCCAGCAGACCACTTAATAGCTTCGGCTGATGCAGAGTTTGGAAATCCATCAGTCAACAGGGCCGACGGAGATGAGCAGCCTGCTCGGCTACACAACCAGGGAGTGAGGGGAAACAATCGTTCTGGCCTCATCTTGAGTTCAGGTCTTTCAGCATCAGAACTGTTATCCAAAGTTTCATTTCAAAAATTGAAACTTTGGAGGAAGACAGCAGTGGAATCTTTTATTTGCCTCTCTCTGGACTGCATTGCAGGTCCTAAATTTCATTCAGACCACTGCTTGTCTGTGCTTACATGGGGGTCTAAAAACCTGAAAAGATTTGACAAATTACTCAGGTGATATATAAAAAATTGACGCCTGTTCTCTCTGCTTTTGTGTTTATGGGACTTTGACAAATGTAGCTGAATTTCAGCACATGTACAGAGAATCTGTTGAGGCCAGAGCGGACAAAATGGAGAATCCCCTCAAAATCTTGTACCTTTCCACTGGCTCACTCTAGATCAGTGGTTCCCAGCCTATTTTCTTTGGGTGCCTCCTTCATGCAGATCCCCTGCCCCATCCTGTGCTTTCAAAAGTGAGATTCTTACCATAAGTAATGTATTCTGGTTGAGTCCGGTCCTTCCATAAAGCCAAAGTTAAATTAATAACATATAGCCTTGCTTTTTTTCCTAAAAATATGGGCAATGTGTGGACATTAATCCCAACAGAATGTTGAAAGCCTCGGGATCTTTGAATTTTTCTGAGGTAGAACTATCCCAGATGGCAGACATGTTTGGGGTAATACACCCTACATTTTACTCTTATGGCCCAGTTACAGCACTGGGAATTGTCTTGTAGGCTGCATGTGGTCCAGATTTCAGTTGGTGGATTGGACATGGATTGTGACAAGTGTTTCGTAGGCCAGAAGTGGTCCAAATGTAAGGAGCCTGAATATATGGTACATTATAGATTTTGGCAGCCACAGTCACTTGGTGTCCACAGCATAACACAAGAAGAAATAAGGGACAAACAAAACTGCAGATGTGGGCTATTTTTGAGCCAGATGTTTTTTTGTTTTTTTTGTTTTTGTTTTTCTATTTGGGATTATTACACACTAAAAAGTGTTGTATTTAGTCTTTATTAATATTATTTTTTTTTTACTTCTAAGCAAAGTGTAAGAAAGAAGTGTTATCAGCACAATGCCTGTACAGGGGTTGAGGTCTTTTGGCTCCAAAGAGTCTCCAAATAGCTTTATCCTAAATTACAGCAATACAACATCAAATCCCTCTATCCTTGAGCTAAAAGCTAAAAAAAAATTAACTAACCCAATTGTAATATCAGCCATATTGACTGTAATGCTTGAGCAAAGTAGTTATTTTATGCAACAATATCAAACACAATTGTGGTTTAGTTAATCTGATCCATCATCCGTTTGGCCACTGATGTGTGGCCGAACGCGGGCAGGGTGAACTTTTATAGAAAATAAGACTTTTTTTTTCTCTTACTGGTGGTGTTGAGAGAGCCGCAGCACTAAGATAATCAACATCATGTCACATGGTTCATGCAGTATTTAATGGTTCCAAACAATGCAAGGCTTTTAACGTTGTTTGAAGGGTTTCAGTCAGACAAACAGGAGCGTAGATCTTTTGCAATTACTAGTAACTATTTACTCATAGTGTACATCGATCACTACATGAACTACTAGTACCATAACACTGAATACATTCACAGGCTGTATGGCTTATGTTTATTGTGATCAGCAACATAGTAAGTTATATGCAACTGCTAATAATGGTGGTATCATAAAAACGAGGTAAGGCTGTCCCTTTATCACATTTTGAGATTAAGAGCAAGGCCCTAACTCCTCTCAACTGCTCCCCGGGCACAGAAACATGGCAGCCCACTACTCTCCACTACATCTAATGATGGGTCAAATGCAGAGCTGAAATATTTGGCCAAAACTGTACATAGAATGATTGCCAGTTGTATTTTTCAGATCTTTGCTATACTTTCTTTTTTTCTAAAGAGAAGCCAGCTGAAAGAAGAAATAAGAAGCAAACAAGGTATCCTACAAAAGAAAAGGTTTTCAGCAGGCTGACAGGCAGAGAGATAGGGAGTGTGAGACACAAGAAAGATTGTGATGAGTATAATGAAGAAACCAAGCCAAAAGGACCGAAAGAGTATTATCACATTGGAAGATACGGCAATCTGGGGAGGGGAGGAGGTGAAGACCAGAGAAGATAAACTGCATGGTGATGAGTAGATCACACAAGATAGGTCTGTGGCACAAATCCACAGCGCCACACCCACAGCAACACAGAAAGAGGGAGAAAAAAAAAAGATTGACAGGAGAGGCAATGACAAAAAAAAAGGGAATAGGAAAGAGAAAAAAACAGCCACAGCCAGAAGAGATCATGATAAAACAGCATATAAGATAACCTTAGCTACGAAATGGAGCAATAATTTAGTGATGGCTTGATCGTGACATGTGCTCTATATGTCTGTATGTCTTCACTTATTACTCTTTGTTCTAGTCTCCCTCAGTTGTCAAATCTTGCAGTGTAATTTTCTGCAGTAATTGCCAGATACACCAGCTTGAGATTGGGACTAGGTTGCTAGTTACTGATTTTTCATTTTGTTTTCCTCAAACATTATGTTGACTGTGTGTGCTGTTTATGCATATTCATTCATTTGTGTGACATGCAGAAGGAGTCCTCAACATTTAACATTAAAATTTGCTTGCGCACCGGTAAGCTAGTCTGTAACTCAACTCCTCTTTCAGTTACAGTTAGTATTTGCCCTACTTTCACATTAAGTATAGACAGATAAATCATGCTATAAACCTTCTTTTTCTATATTCTATGTGATTGATAATCAGGACACATTTGCTTCAAGCTTGTTAGGAGTCATTAAAAATAAATTAAAGGGACAGACAAACATTTTTGGCAGTTATGAATGCTGGTATGTCTGTTTCTCTTTTATCCTTCACTACCTTCAGGGAGGCACTGTTGCAACTGCTAGTTTAGTTGGAGAACTGATTTTCAAGCGATATCTACTTGTTTTCCCCTTTCTAACCACATGCCTTACCATTTTCCATCTTTGTCTCTGTTTCATATAATGGAGGGTACTGTGAATCCACATGTCCATGGAAAAATATGATTTCTTCTTTCTTTCTGAAAACCTTTATACTCTAGAAGAACACCTTTTGTTAGTGTATATTAATGGTACAATACAGATGTCATGGCTGCTCTGGTACATCTCTGACGTGTGTTTACATTGCAGATGACAAAGTATTTACATCCGAAAATGTGTTGTGTAAATGAAAACGAAGGTCGCCCGCTACTGTAATATCCTAAACCAAGTAAAAAAGGCTCACAGATAACAATGTTTACAGCTGTATCAGGGCTGTTTCTTGGCTTTGGAGGGGCCCTATACAAAAGGACGTTAGACATCTAAAATCTGCAGAATTGTAGTTCTTAAAGGACCAAACTGGCCTTTACGTGAAGCCACGATTTATTAGACATAAGACATAAGTCAATATGGGTGTTTTTGTCATTGTTGAAGCAAGTGATTATGTACACATAGAACATATCAAATGAAAATACTTCAAAACAAAAATCCACATGGCAATTTGTCCTGTGAGCTGGTCTGGACCTTCAGCAGTGTTTGGACAAGGATGGACACCTGTTGTGTACGTAATTATAGAAGGCAGATCGCATTTCGTGAACGCAACAGTCAGATCATGGTGCAACTACTCAGCCCTGCGCCGCAGGAACTCCATGGTGGCCCAGAAAAAACGAAAGTATATCTTCCAGACATTGATATGGTCTCGAAGTGAGGTTCCGGCTGCAGGAGTAGGCAGAGGGGGTGGGGGTATCCCCCAGTAAGACAGAGGACTGCTGCGGGCATATTTCCCTCTTCTCTACAGGTCATTGGTGGGTTAGGCTCTACAACAGAGAAGAGTCGTGCGGACACCAGAGGAAGTGTCGTCAGCAAGTGCCCCCCAGAACGCTGCCAGAGGCTGTATACCTGGACATCTATGGAACACTTGAAGGGCCAAAAATGGTCAACATTTTAGAGACTGGGAGATGGCTTACCTGTAAATAGGAATAAACTGTTTTAAAAACTTTGTAATTCTTAATTGTGGCTTTTAACTCTACTCCCCATGATTAAAAAGAACCTTGGTGGTAGTGGCGGCCTTATCAGGCCGCATCCAGCACCCCTTTACATATAGACATTACATTACATTACAGTCATTTAGCTGACGCTTTTATCCAAAGCGACTTACAATGGTTAGGCAGTAGCGTTTATGGTCTTGCCAAAGGACCCAGCTGTAAGGTGTAAATGTTCATCCCCTGAGGGATTTGAATCCTGGTCTCCCACATGGGAGACTGATGCTCTACCAATTGAGCTAACCAGCCAAGCCAAGACAAATCATTGAGATGCACATGGACCACCAAGTCTTGACCTGTAGAGCCAGATTTGACATCCATCTAAGGACAATTTTTTTTATGATGGTAATGTGCACATTTTGAAGAGAGGTGCCAATAAAGTCCATGTTAAACTAAAAAAACCGTCTCCGAACAGAGAATATGAATGTTCCAGTATTTCTTATAAGCCACACTATCAACTGGTCAAAACTTAAGATGACTTTCAGATGAAGGATGACACCTAATTGAAACCTGCATGACTGAGAATATTCACCCACAAAAAAATAAGCTAAAAATTTTTTACTTCTTTTTTTTCTTTTTTCTTTGTGAAATGCTGGATCTTAAAATTTTTGGGGGGGTGAAAACAGAAATATATGCAAAGTGAATCTCTTTCACTTTAACCCAAGTTTTAGTATAACCTTTCAAAAACACCTCAAAAGATAATAAAATAATATTAAAATGAATTTTTTGATTAATATTTCTTTATTTATTTTATTTTTATTAAGTGTAATTTGACCATTCTTACAGAGGCTACTCTGTTATATTAATACGGTGCTGAAAAGAGCATCTCTGGACATTGACACATGACTAGCAATCTGTGTGTGTATGTGTTTATTTTCTTATTTTTTTAAAACCAGTGTAATCTGGTGGGTCACATATTATTGGCGGTGGGACAGTTTCGGCCAGCGGGCCACCAGTTGCTCATCCTTTCAACAGGCAATTGACTTCAATTTATTTCTTTTTTTTAAGTGATTGTTTGCACTGTAAAAAAAAGTTAGAACTTTAAAAAGTAAGTCATCCAGTTTCAAAGCTTTATTTTTTAGTCAACTCAACTAAAAAGTAGTATTCAATAAACTTAAATTAAAAAGGTGACTTAATATAGTATTGTAAATTTAACGAAGTTAAGGCAGCATTGTCTTTAGTTACCCTGTCTTTTATGTCTATTGGCTTTACAGCTGCTTGTCTTACTTTTTATGTTTACTCAACTTTAATAACTTGTTATTTACAGTGTGGAGAGGAGAGTGTGTCAAGAAGAGATTGTATGTCTTTCTGTATACTCTGTAAATTAAAACTTTTCTTATTTGGCCTGGTGTTCAATTTTCAAAAGAATATGAAAGTGCTGCCTTTGCTTTGAACAGTTGTCTGAATTTCTTTGGTTTTAAATATTTGAAAAAAAGCTCTGAACTGCCAATGAGGTTTTAGGAAAAAAGTTCAGTTGTGCTTATGTTTGTACAACCTGAGTCGTGCTACAGGATGTATGCAGGTCTTATTGTTCAGCTCTTTAGTGGATCACAGCTCATATTAGAGTCAAAAATCAGGGAAGGTCACAAAATGCTGAGCAAATGAAGATATGTTCTGTTGATGGTAAGCAGACCGGAAAGTGCCAAAGGTAATGTAAATTTTCCTGAAACTGCTACAAAAAAGCACTCTGTGGTCTAATTTACTATGTAAACAGCTAAATTTATATCAAAATTGTTTTTGGAGCACTGATAATGTTGCTCCTTTTTTGTTATTTCAGGTCTTATTCTTCAAGTTACATGTAATACAGAAAAGTGCAGGTCAAATTCATTAACCTTTCATTGGCCGCATTTAATTTCCCCTTTAACTGAGAAAAAAATTAAATCCTCTTTAAAAAGATTTAAAATGACCTTGTAACCACCAAATTAAACTTAAATCTGAAGTAAGTGAGTGTTTTTTTCTGCACATGCTCATTCCCTTGTCCTGTAGCAATGATGCACATATGGTACTCTATCTCTCTTCTCCTCCTCAGCTGACCAAAGTGAAGCCGTATGCTAATGTTGAGCTCCTGTTTCAAAACTCTAATGAAAATCAGACCAAAATGGTTCTTATTAAGTGGTCTTCCATGTTGTAGCCATAGCAACTAGAGTTTTGTTTCTTCTGTTAGACGTAAATACGTCCTATCCGCCCCTGTCCAACAGTGTTGTTTTCGTCAACGATGACGAATTTATTTCGTTGACGAACCTTTTTTTCATGACAGTGAGGAGCTAAACATGGCTCTCTGATGACGAAAACATGACGAAACGTTTGTGAGATTTCGTTAACAAGACAAGACGAGACGAAAATGTTTAAGGGCTAATTGTCCGACATTAAAAATAAACAACATTTCTGCCTATTTTGAGGGGAATCTGCCAATCAGCAATGCTGCTGCACCTTGGCCATGCCCACCACCAGACGTGCAATGTGCAAACAGATAAGCAGTTTATTCATTCATATGTTAACCTTTCCCGTTTTGCTCGTCTGACCGTGGTCGGAAGACACGGGGAGATCTGTCTTCTCCAGGGCCGTAGTAGCATTCGCTTCGGGGTTAACTCCCTAAGCTCCTCTCTACACTTGTTAACGGGGTGAAACACAGGGAAAAGAAGGCTTTATTACAAGTCATTTATTGTCCCTATTGCTCGCTACCTGCTCTGTCTCCAACCCGGAGGTATCTGCCTGACTCCTCTATCATACTTTTTACACCACACCACTGCTCTCTTCACTCCCGATGCGCGCTTCCCTCCACGTGCACGTTCACTCACACAGAAACGCACTGAGCTGGCTGAACGACACACACAGGAATTAGACACCTCCCATAACACGTAGATGAATTATGGTGGCAGCGTCGACAAAGGGGTTTGGTGGTCGGAAGCGAGGAAACGATATATGGACATATTTTAACTATAATCCATCATAATTTGACTGGCAGACTAGGTCAAGTTGAGCATACGTGTTCCTCATCCATTGCTCATATTTTGGGCATGTGTATGTTTAGGGTGTAGTGTTGCACTTCAGAAAATTCTCAGAAATAAAGCCACAGTTACCATAGTAAGGATGTTGCTGCTCTTTGCTTTTTTGGAGTAATTGATTCCACAGTTTATACACTTTATCTGTGCAATGCATAACCCTAAGTAGATCAGAAAGTATCTGCTGTTGGTTGGGAAACCTTCTAAGTCTAAACCCATTCCTTTTCATTTTGTAAATATTGATGAAAGTAACCAAACAACAAGGTCACAATGTGTTGTCATATGTTAAACTTATAGATCTGTTATTTTCTTGTGTGATATTTTTCTATGATGAAGTAGGGCATCAATTTATGAAAAGTTGAAATATAGAAATAGAAGGTTTCTGCCCAACAGCAATGGAGTATAGCACGGCAGCATTGCATCCCTGTTGATGGGAGAGCCTCGGCTAAAGCTATCAGTCTGGTAAAGGGTCTGGTAATTATGCAAAATCATTAAGATTACCTTTTTTTTTTATAAATTGAAATACTTGTTATATTTCTATACCTTGATTCCACTTTTTAATACGTATTATTGACCTATATTAATTTGGTAAAAGACTAATACTTTTTTATTTGACTAAAACTAGACTAAAACCTTTTTGAGTTTTGCGTCAACTAAAACTAGACTAAAACTATCAAACTTAGAAATGACTAAAATGTGACTAAAACCAAGAAGCCTTTTCGTCCTGAAGACTATATAGGCAGCATTGAGTATAGGCATATAGCCTTCATAATTTTTATTTTTATTTTTAGAAGACAGCCATATGTGTAATCACTGGTACATGTTATTAACTAAAAGCAGCGCACACACTCTATGGCAACTCAGACACATGCACGCACCTTCTCACTGTGCGCAGGCAGGTGACGTACCATGTTGCTCATAACTGTCCCACATTTCTATGTGTACAACAATAAACCAGAGTAGAACAATTAATCATTGGCAAAAAGAACTGAAATCTTTCTGCTTGATGAGCATATTTTCCATAAAATGTATTTTCCTCCAATATAGGTCGCAACATATATCTGTATAAAGTACAGGTAAAGTAGAAGTATCATATGGTGATAGTGATATACAATATGAATATAAAACTATCATATTATAACGACATACGTTTCACATTTTTACAATAAAACTATGACGTTGTAACGTCCCAGTTTGATTCATTTGGTACGCTTCCGTACTATATAGATTCAGACCATTTACCATTTAATGCTTTTGAATTGACCAAAATGCTTGAGTTAGACTGTAATCAACGTGGTTTCAGCATGCCCCTGCATCTGCTGGCAGTTTATTGGGAGGACAGAAAAAGATAATAGATGTAAACTGATATGCCCAGACTGACTAAAAAACTTCTACTATAAATAAATCATTTTCTGGTCTGATCTTTATGGTTTACGTTAGTGTAACATTGGCCACTAAAATCTTGCTTCTGGTGCAGCAGACAGAATCCAATGAACCCAGCAAATCTGGAAATGATGATGAGGGATTGAGTTAAGGACATTGCTGAAGGGTTAATGTTCGATTTAATCTAACAAGTTCAAATGTTATATTTTTTGGATTTTTACCCTTTTTTTTATCTTTGGTATGAGAGACAAATCCATGCCTAATTATGTACTTGACACATATGTGTTATAGGTTTCTGAGTCAAAACCTGAGTTTCAGGTCTATATTTCCAATATTCCCTTTTATTTGCCAGGAGCTGCATCATGAGTGTAGAATGCAACTCATTATGCACGGTCTGGTTTTTGGGGTTTGTATGCATCACTGTTGAATGATATTGAGTTTTCTACCTTTGTGTCAGCTTCATGTGTAGAAGTTGTTACATATTCCAATCACAGGAGCTATCTTGAGTTTATAAAGTGATGAAACTGACTGTCACTTGCTTTCACAACTGGCTGCACTTCCCAAAAGCAGCCAAAAGAATATCTTAAATGCAGATCTAATAATAATTTATTAAATAAGCTACTAGTTTAACAACCATTCTGACCCGAACCTTTGCCCACAGGGGCAGCCACGCATGCAATTAAAAGTAGTAAGAAAAATAGAGGAAAGATTTTATGTCTCAGTTATCTGAATGGGGCTGTTCTCAGCTGTGAGTTGTAAAGAGATGGTAGCCAGCCCAAATCCCATGGCTCCCATCTTAGTTGTCCAGCACATCCACTCATCCTTAGGCTGCATGCTAGTGCTCAAACTAGAAATATCAAGGCTCAGGTTTGCCTTGTTCATACTGCCAATTCTGTTTTGTCTTTGTTCCAGTAGCTGATGCCAATGTAGCCAATGATCTCAATTTTACCTTTGACAGCAAGCATGCAGTTTTAAGAATGTGTTACAAAGTAAATATTTACATTCAACACTAAGTTGTTTACTTCCACCAGGATACATTCCTAATTGTGGTGGTACAGCAGCAGTAGTCTTCTGGCTAACCTTGGTGTCAACAGCCCAAAATGACTGCTTAATATTGCAGACATATTGCAACCAATAAAAATGATGACCTCAGGTTGAGCAGCCTTGATGATGGTGCAAGGCAATATTAAATAATTGGTATTCATTGTGACCGCTTCAGTTGATGAATTATTTATGGTTTGCTTGAAGCTAAGTCAGAGTCTGCGTGGAAAGGAATACCTGCTGCTGGGCATCTGGTGAGAGGAGAAATACAAAGATGTTAAAGGTGAACCCTTATTTCTTCATTTCTTATACTCAAGGCAGCATCTTCATTAATGGCAGTGGGTCGTCTCTGTTACTCTCCTGACAAGATAAAGCTGATCAAATAAGTGTTTAAACTTGGGATGGGCATTTTAGGTGATTTTTGACTAGTCAGGCCTTTTAAAATTTACTAGTCAATTAGTTGTGACGTCTTCAGGCTGCCATCAATAATTATTTGAAAAAATACTTCATCTCCAAAGGGAAATTTTAAAATATTTGGGAGATATTTGTAAAATGTGTTCCATACATACACAATAATTTTTTTTAAAACTTTGTTATATTTTTAACAGTGTGTGGGACTTTTATTGTTCAGCAGTCAGATGAGAAAGACGTTCATGGAGATGCCAGAATCAAACCTGGGCTGGCTGCATATAGGGGGCGGCTGCTATACCGGGTGAACTAAACACTGTGCCCACAAGAGCGTTTTGCACCATTTGTCTGGTCTTTTTGGTCCTGAAAGGCAACATTTATGTGACGCTTAGAAACTATGTTGCTCTGATCTGTTGACTTTCCTGCTTCAGGCTTTAAACCAAGGTCAGGAGGCAAAGGTAATGTAATACCTCCTAAGTGAAGCTGCAGCTAGCTTTAGGGTTAGCTCCCTTAACTTTACCCAGCAGTGGTGAAGCAGACATGGGACTCTGCTTGAAACTAGAAGAGGTGTGTGGTGTTTATTGCTAAAGCTTGTAGCAAAACATTCACTGCTAGCATTCTCCTACCTAACTTTCTCTGTTCTGATGTCCTGACCTGTAAGTGTCAAACCAGTTGAGCTGCTGGCTCTCGACCTTAAAGGGGGCCACACTGTTCTTGTAACACAGCACCATGTTAAAAAAAAGCTGTCAACTTTGTGCCCTTTTTTGACTAATCACTTAGTTGTGCACATTAAACTGCATTGGAAATGTAAGGTTTATTTGATCTGTAGGCTTTAAGCCATTAAGTAAATATAAATTAGAGTTTTTAAATGAAACAATTTAGTAAAAAGTAATGTCACCAAGTTAAATTTCCTTTGTTGCTGTTTATTTAAATGTAATGTAAATGTAAGAATATATAAATTAAAACCACCCTTTGATTTCATAGTTTGGGTTCAAACACACCCTTTGACAATGTGTCTGTAGAGAGACTTTTCCCTTCAGCAGTGAAACTGACCTCTATTTTCTGGGTTGCCATGGTGATGAGCAGTGGTGTAATGGTCCCTTGCTAAGTGGGTATACTCCTAATTTTTTTACTTCTTTTTTTTAAAATAGCACAGAAAAACATATTTTAAGAAAAAGTGACATGCAAGACTACTCTTTACCCCAAAAGTATTCTTCTTTGATTTCTGTTGCTCAGGAAGGGTTATGAAATTATAAAACCAATACTGGCCCGGAGACTAGAGAGACAATAATGCATGTAGAGTAAACTATTAATGATTTCCGATGGAATAATGAATTACTGAAATGACAACTATTCTCTCACCTGATCAGGAGCGGTTTGTACCACAAATGTAACAACTATATCCACAATTGTTTGAGCATGGTTCATTTCTCCCACATACAGTATATCCAAATGTACACACCCACACAAACATACATTTCTCAGTGCCCACTGTTTCGGAAGTCACCCAAACTAGCAGCAGGTGTATTGGAGAAGGATTGCATCTAAAAGTTGCAGGTTGGTAGATCTCGAGGACCTGGGTACCACTTGGGTACCACTTGGGTACCACTGTTGTAAATGGTTTGCAGAGTTTTCTTCGGCTAAAATTAACCAATTGAATCAGTAAAGCAGGGAGTACAAGCCAATTGGAGGCAGAGTAGGGTGGGTCATGGCCCAATTATCTCTGGAAAAATGATAATTAAGTTTGCAGATATAACTAAATGGTTTGCATCACTGGCTATTTGAAGTGGGTTTACTTAATGTTGACTGAATAAAAGGCGGGTATACTCTGTATACCCGCGTGTACCCTGGACTACACCACTGGTGATGAGTCCTGCCCCAGTAATATCACCATTTGTTAAGAGAATTCCATTGAAGTCTGTTGGATGATTCACCTACCCTTCTATTCCTGCTTTATCCTGTTCAGGGTTGAAAAGGACTGGAGTCTGTCCCTGCTGCCATTTGACAAAACCAGCAGGACTCCCAGGAAATTTTGCCAACCATCACAAAGCTTTACACACAGACACATACTCATGCTTACGCTTACACCTACAGCAATTTAGAATTAACAATTGACTTAATATGCCTAAATTTGGACTGTGGGGAAACTGGAGCATCCAGTGAAGAAACTGAACACAGAAAAGCCCCAGGCCACCTGCAGGTTTGAGTCTGGTACCTTCTTGATGTGGAACAATATTGCCAACATCTCCATCACTGTTCCATTCTATTGAATAATGAATGATGAGTTAGAATTGAAAATTAATTGCAATTTTTGGACAGAGATTCATATTTTTTTTAAAACTGCTAGTTTTTTTTAAGAGTGGGAGTGTTTTTGTGATGTACAGCATTGTAAATGATTATGCACTCATCTTGAAATTTTAAATTTTAATTATATTAAATTCCATTTAGGAATTGAAATATTTCTATTGTTTCTCTTTCAGTCCAGTCTTCTCAATTAAACCGTTTGAAGCAGCTGATCACCCTACCTGTGTTTAGCTCTGGTGGTTTAATCCTGTAAAAGAATTTTTTTCCCACTAAATATGGTGGTATGATCAATGAAAAGCTGCATGTTGTCTGCTACCTCACAGATGCTCAGTAAAGGGAAGTAAGTTGAAGTGAAGATTTTATGTGCTCTTTTGGGCCTCCTTAGCAAGCCTTTTGTAATGAATCAGCATTATTTTTATACACTTATAACCATCTGGACAGATTTTCCTCAAGATAAATTTGATAGGAACTGGTTCTTCCTAGTTAAACTGAATTTAGTCATGGGTCTGCCACATTGGTGGAGTGTTGTGTAACTACTAATTTCCTAAGTCTTTTTTCAAATGATCCTGCAACAAAGGTTAAAAAACTGTAATTCAAACAAAGCCTCATGTGTTGTTTGTTGACCAAAATTACCTATAAGTATGTTTCAAAATATGCAACCTCTAATGGTAACTAGAAGCAGTTGTATGTAGAGTGTAAAATTTGTATTATGAAGGTAAAGGTAGCCATAATCATAATCGTTTTATGCCATACCAAATTATATTTTTGTTATACCCAACCAGGAAGGGATGGTTTTGTTATGACCTATTCTGTTTACATGAAACCAAAGCAATTAAATTAATAGAAGTCATGGTAAAGGATGAGTTTTAGAAATAATATATTTTAGACCGAATAATGCAAATTTTTCAAAACCTTTCAAAGTATTTTTCATTCCCAGTCCTAACCAAGTACTATTATTGCCCTAATCCTACCAGGAAGTAAATACATGAATGACTTAAAGTGCTGCATGTAACTACACCTCTCAATCCTGCCTCCTTAAAAGAATTTTATGGGATTTGTAATAAAAATAACTGAGGAATGACATCTGGTGTGATGCAGAAATGTCCTTATGAGTCATTTCCCCCCCCTGCCACTTGTAGGGGCCATACTTCATAGAAAGCTGTGAAAGGTTGCATTTAATAGTTTGAAGAAACAAGAAATAGGACTTGTTGAAGTTTACTGCATTTAAGAAGTTGCATGAATAAGTAAAAACATTTTGAAGAAAAATGCCATCCAAAAAGGTAAAAAAAATAATGAATATATTTAATTTTATAGTAGTTTCAAGGCCGAAGACAAACTGATGATTTCAGCATTTATTTTAGGTTGATTAACATCCAGAGCCACACTGAACAGTATAAAGCAGCCCCCAGTTATCCTGCTGGGTATTATACCCAAATGGTGCTTTTCTCTTGAATCAGCATTTCTTTTATTTCTGTTTTTCCGGCAAAAAGGTGTTAAAATTAATATATATGCCTGACTTTCTAAATGTAAAGTGAATATATTTTAAAAAAGTATTTATTCACAAAGCAGTTCCATAAAAACGAGCAGCTTTATATTCATATTGGCTTATTTCAAATGTAAATGAAACTCGAAGCCTGGCCATTGGTAAATTCAAACTGGTGAATATCAACTTGGTTTATATTAGCTCAAAGGGGAAGGTCTATATATTTTGTATTCTTGTATTCTGTGGCCACTGAAGCTTCATACCATAACCTTGCTGAGCATGTGTTCTTCAATTTTAGGTACTGAACAAATGTGCATGTCTTCTGTACCCTGGAGTATCCTGGGACCGAATATTGAGCTTCCACTGTGGTTGCCAGAACTATGTCTTAAAATCTCAAGAGAGCAGAATGAAGCACTATTTGCTGAGAACCAAGCTTAATTTTCCCCTCACCTGCTTTCTTACGGTCTAGCTGTATTGCAAGTAGCACAGGTGTAACCTTTGTGTGTAGCTAGTCCTATCGTTCTCGCAACAAACCCATTACTCATCTCATGCTTGTATTATTGAGCTTTATCACCTGGAAATGTGTTCAAAACAATTTATTAGGTAAGTTAATAGCACAAGATCGAGAAAGATTACATTTTTATTTATTTACCAATGTCTATTGAAAGTTTTTTTGTAATGCTTGAAATTCCAGGTCGGTATAAGTATTTGTGTGTGTCTTTGATGGTGGATCTCTGTAGGTTTGCTGAACTTGAGTTGAAAGTGATTAGTCTGAAGAGAGTCATTCAGAGTGATTGAATTTAAAATTGTGGCTTTTTTTTTTAATTATTGTAAATCTTTTAAACAGACAAGCATCTGTATGGTTTTAGCTTCAAAGTTCCTGGAATATAAAATAATATGTTAATTATGAGTAACAAAAACCAATTTCATTTAATTAATTTAGTAATTATTTGTAGCATCGGCTCATTCTGTTGATACAATACAGTAAAAACGAGCAAATAGTTTAGCCACTTTTTCAGTCCTGAGAAATGTTGTTGTTTGGGGGAAGCAAGATTCTGTGGAGAAACTGATAGGCACTGGTTTGAGCTTCATTCCCCATCAGCCTGCTTACAGTCCTCTGCTTTCCACTCCAACATGGCATCTATTGTCCTGAAACCTGTGCAAGCAACTGCTCATTTGGTAATGTTAATTCATTAAAGTTGTAGCAGTCCCTGATGCACCTCTTTCAATGGTATTATTGACTCATGCCTCCTGTTACGGGAGGAGGTTTCTACATTTAATGACAGGAATAAATTATGAATTGTTAAGAATAGTTAATGTCAGAGAAGGCTAATTGCTTTTCAAGTTAACGGCAGCTTTCAGTCAGGAGGTGTTAATGAAAGAAGACATTTAGAACTGTTGAAAGCACACAACTTTGAATGTGAGGCCAGGCTTCTCTTGACTGTTTTTAGAATAGGTTGCTTCATTAATTCCATTCAAAAAACAGAAGCCAACATATTTGAATACATTAACATCTGAAGTTAACTTTAGCTTGTTTGCTGCAATCCCACAGATAGTTCGTAAACTAAGGTTGTCAGAGAGAAAATGAAGCTCTTTTACTTCACTTGTTCTTTTTTTTCTTGTTACTTTGGCACTGTTGTTAGGATTGATTTAAAGTTCCCAGTTGCCTCTTCTTCATAAGTCGGTTACGCTTATTTATTTCATAATCCCTTTCTGTAAGAAATCAGGCAGGTGCTCTCATAAATAAAAGGGTGGAGGCCGTTTTCCAAGTGTGACTTCAGGGAAGCTGTTTGGTTCTGCATCTAGAACAGAAAATCCCAGTTGTATAGACATCAACCTCTGTGGTACAAATAATTTCAAGGTTTTCAGTTGTTATTTTTGTCCTATTCGTGAAGTTATGTTAAAGGATTATCAGAGTGTAAAGACTTACAGGTATATAGTAGATATGTTCCAGTTCCAGTTAACATTACATAAGTAATAACTAAGACTGGGCCCGTTAACGCTTACTATTTAATACGCTAACTATTTTATCGCTTGTTAACACTTTAATTTTCCTTCAAAGTTCATACTCACTGGCTCTAAAAACAGAGAAACCACATGCAGGGGCTTGCAGCCCAATACTTGGGTCCCTGAGCCAGAAGGGGTTCTCAAAAGGCCCTACCTTCTTTTCTTGTCCTGCTGCAGCAGCACGTCTAATCTAAACAGACAGGAGAGAGCGGATTCATTATAATGAAGGGACATTTTCTCTCTGGCACTTAAGAAGGAAGTAAAAGAACCGACATTTCTCTTTGTCCAATCAAACTCGTGCAAATGGACTGAAAAATGTGATTTTGGACAGGAAACTGCTCCAAAAGCAACTTTGTTTTGTAATTTTTTTTTACTAAATGCAGTTTTATCCTAGTGGATATAAGCTTTGGGGTAAGACAGCAAAGGTATTTTATGACTGTGTTTTAAAAACTGTGAAACATAAATTAGGCCTTCTTTTTCCTCTGGTTCAGAGGCATTGTTGGTGTTCAGTTGGACATGGGGGATCCATAATTTCTGTTTAAATATTTTTTGGACTTTGTGTACCTTGCCTTTTAATTGTCTTAACTGTGTTTGCTGGTCATAGAAATCGTTTTACTAACCTGTTAGCTATGATGGTGGATTTTCTGGGAAGATCACACCTGTCTATAATTATATTACACACCTAATTTTAATTACCCCCCGTAAAACAAGATGTTAATCCCTTAACCTCCCATGGCAGAGGGTGCAGATGCAAGAGGTTGAGCTAAACGGTCAAGCTAAGAATGCAAATTTAGAGAATTCATAGGCAGAAAATCCATGGATGGAAGTTATTGTAGTAGTAGTAATAAGGTTATTTCGAGCACATACAAAACTAAATGTACAGCCATGAAAATTCCAAATACAAAAACAAAATAACAAGAAACAAAGAAAAGAAAATAAACAAAGACCATGCTCGAAAAGGAGTGAGAAGAAGTAAAAATGATTAAATCCCACCCCTTCTCAAAAACTGAAATAATATTTTTCACTTCCTTTTAGTTTTTCACTTGGACTTAACCAAGTGACTTTACAGCCCTACGTCATAGTACACATTTATATTATTTCATATTTTTCAACAATTGCAATCAATTCATTTAGATATTTCATTTTAAATTAAATTAACCCAAACAATACAAATTTCAAAAAGAAGCTTCTTCGATAATATAATGTGTGAAAGTATTTTCTTTTTATTGTTTTAGATTTGGACATTCCTTGAACTTCACATTCAACTTATTCCACAATTTTACTCCACAAGCAGAAATACAGAAACCTCTCCTTCTTGTTTTCACACTTTTGACCTTAAAATTAAATTTCCCTATCAAAAAATAAACCCCTTCCTTCTCTGTAAACATTCTTTGAATATTTGCAGGTAATACTTTGTTTTTTGCCTTAAAAAAAGTTAGTATTGTCTGTAGTTCAATAGTATCTTTCAATTTTAATAATTTTGACAACAAAAATAATGAATTAGTATGGTCCCTGTAGCCTACCCCATGGAAGATCCTTATGGCTTTCTTTTGGAGAACAAATAGTGGATGTATTACCTCTGCACAGTAATTATAAAAAATATGGAAGAATTAATGAGCAATAAAGTATGTATAGTGATTTATGATCTAGATCTCTTTTTCCTTTATTTATTACTGCTTCTTGAAACTTTACTGTGGATATGTCTAATGTGTTGTTTACAACTAATTTTTTCATCTATTATCAACCCTAAAAAATTTATTTTATTCACTCTTTCAATCTCTACTCCATCCAACATAATTTCATTCTGCAAATTTGTTCGATCATTTCCAAAACACCATTATTTTGGTTTTCGTCAAATTCAGTGACAATTTGTTTCTATCAAACCATAATTTCATTTTTTAAAATTCTTTATTAAACTCCTGTATTAACAACTGGAGATTACTGTTCGAACTACTATATTGTGCATATTTTGAATATTTATCGCACCTCTATCTAAAAGCTCTGAGATTATAATCCTGCTTTTGGTCTTTTCACTTGATAGCTGATAGTCATCAGATATTGTTCCCTATTTAGAAGGAAACATATTCAACCTGCTGACTTTTTACCTTTTACCAAATACATCCTAAAAGATTTCATAATTCCTTATCATAAATATTTTATTTTATTACATTAATATTTAATATATATATTTGCAAAAAATATTTATCTGTTACTGTGTAAAGAGAAATCTGCTGGTATAAAAGCTGTTAATTTTTTTTGTATTGATAAACCAAACATTTTTGCGATTAATCAAAATTAATCTAAAAAATTTCAGGTGATTAATCAAAATTAAAAAAATGTAATCCTCACCCAGCACTAGTAGTAACACCAACGCCTGGCCCTGTGGATTATCATAAATTAACCATAATCCACACAATGACCTATCTGAAATTGAACGTGAGCTGACTAAGGTCTCAGAAGATTCTTCACAAAGCTAAAGAAATTTTTGTGCCTCAGTGTGGAACTGCTAACCTACAGTCTGCATTTGGGGATGTCAGGCTGTCAGTAAATATTTGTCTCATTTTCTTGGTGTATAATGCAATGTCATTGTTGACGGAGCTAAAGTTTTAATTTTACTCAAGGGGAGAAAGATCACTTTTCCTGTAGCAAAAAAACAAGAAGTGATTTTACAACAATGTTGCCATATGGATTAAAAAAAATTGATACCAACTGATTAACTTGATTCAAGAAAGCTATTCTCATGGTTTTTCATTTTTAGATCTACATGATTTTGCAGAAACCCCTGTTGTATACTGCACATAAAACCTCCCTCTCTGTACCGTTGTATTATATCTTTTTGCTGAGGCATAGCTTGTATGTCCAGGCCAGCAGCTAGACATTTGTAGTGTCTGTCCAGGTGTTGGTGATGTGTGGCGACATAACAGGGGCCTTTTGGCTGCCACATCTCTTAGTTAGTCTGGGCATCTTTGGCTACACATGTAGCTCACTATTACCAAGGATAAATGTGGTGTGAATAAGTAATGGATTCAATGTGAAGGGTTTTGGGTGTCTAAAAAAGTGCTATAGAAATTTAATCCATTATTATTATCAAAACGAAAAACACATGATGGGCTATGCTGACATGGTTTATATTTCACAGATCAAAGTATTATTTAAAGTAAATAGGAAATTGTTTAGTGGAAATTTGTTAAATTTTTACATCATTAGTAGAAGGTTATTTGGTTGTTACAATTTTACTTTAGAACAATTTTGTATTTACAATAAGATTTCTTCTCATTAAATAATGGAATCACTTCATTAACTGTCAAGCAATAATTTCATTCCTCAAATCATTTCAGCCTTTGTTATTCTGTATTTGACAGGATCTGTTTGTCATATTTGGACATTTGGTTTCGCAGCACTGCCAGCTTGCAGGCAGACATCTGCTTCTGGCATTGCGTTGTTGGCTCATTGCAGGAATGAAAGCATGACAGTGCCTGTCATGTCTTAAATGTGTCAGCAGGGACTCATTAACTAAACAAATCACCCTACAGTCCAGCATGAGTTCCAGCCTCAGTGAACAAGAAGCATTGTAAGTGTAGTGGAGTGGGATTGTCTCACTCCAATTTCCTCACTCACACATTGCTACTGCAAGGTGTAGCGCATATGACACTGAGATTGCTGGGCGGAGTGGAGCGCTTTTATATCCGGGCAGGTGTTTGTCCCTGCAGTATGTGCTGTATGCTGGCAGGTTGTGTGCCAGTGTCAACATTATCTCCCCTGCAATTGTAAGTGCCATTATCTCTTTCTTTCTCTGTTGGGGCCATGCCAATGTCTTGACTCGGCTGACTTTTGAGGTGGCATTCTCTAACGTCTTTGTGGTGGGGTTCATCCCAGCATGGAAGGCCCTGTACATTTCCGGGTACTCTTCCATGCAGGGGGTGAGGGTATTGAGGCGCATTCTGTTTCCCCTTCCATGTCCCTCGCTCCAAAGTGAGTAGTCTTTTGAAGGGGACTGCTTTGGCTGACTCGCATGCTTGGTCTTTTTTTTATTTTTTTTTATTAACAGGCGGAGTTTTTCTGGCTGGTCCTCCTGCTGCTGTGGTAGCTGCTCCCCCTGCTGGGGTAGCTGCTGCAACGGCACCCTGGTGGAGGGCCTGGCCTCCTCATGCTCCTCACTCCAGCTGAGCGCTGCTAGAGGTGCTGGGGTCCTGGGCCCTCTTGGCCCGCTTGGACCTGCTTTCAAGCTTCTACAGTTTAGACCGCAGCACCTTCAACTGCGCTCTCTCCTTTCTTAAGTCCTCAATCTCCAGTCTATATGCTGCCTGGCGCCCGATGCAGTCTGGGTCACCGCAGTCCTGTTGAGGTGACCTTTGAGGTGGGGAGGCATAGATCTCCTCCACCGTCTCTTCTTCTAGGTCAAGGGTGGAGACCATGCTCAGGGAGGGGTTGGTTGCCCTGAGGCTTTCCAGAAGCCGAATTGTCATGTTCCTCTTCACCCTTGCCTTCAGTGCAGCCCGCTTTTCAGGTGTCGGCGCCACGTACGTAAAGCAGGTCCTGTCCAGCCTTGACAGCTTGTAGTTGCAACCTGTCACAGCGCACTGGGCCTCATGTATGTCAACTCTCCTGATTGTGTAGTTAGGAAGGATACACCTCTCCACTATACTGAGCACCAAATGAAGTGTTTTCAGGTGCTTACTGAGATTTGCATACACTCTTAAACAAAGCGGGCAAGAAAACATTTTCTCTCCATCAGAAGATCTTTCCAGCTTATGAGCCAACACTCTCTGCGATCAGCTGCTCTTTTCTTGGATCTTCAATCTCTCCAGCATTTTTAAGTGCCATGATCTCTTTCCTTCTCTGTTGGGGCCTGGCAGCCCTTGGGTAGTTACATCTGATTGTTTTTCCACAGCGTTGCGTTCCACTGGCTGTCCAACCCGTGTTGAAAGTCGCATACCATAAAGTTCCGGGGTGTTATGCATGGTGATTGAGTTTGGTGCCAGGGCAGTTCGTCCATACCTGCCGCAGTATTCCTGGTTTCTTTTTTCTCCCTCCCCATGGGAGGGGGTGTAGCTACTGGTAAGATGACATTCGCTCTGCAGGCAGAGCAGAATATTAATCCGGGATGCAGCCCAAATTTTGTTAATGTTGTTGGTTCTAAATTTTACTTTATTATTTGGAAGTGCTTTTGTTGCATGTATAAACCCCGTTTGTTTACAGGGCTGAAAACCTTTGTTCGATCTAACCCCGGCATATAGGGTTATTTTGGGAAATTGTCTGCTTTTATGTATTTATTAACTGTTTTTTTTAAAAAAGAAGTTATTGAAATAAAATATCAACATGTTATGGGAATCCATCTGCCCTGGTGCATTTGATTTTGAACCTACCTTTTTTTTTTTCTTTTTTTTTTTTGTCTTTTAGGTATACTGGGGGTTTTTAATATGAGAACTTTTGTAGCTGTCCTGCCACATAAGCAAAGCACCAATTTGTGTCACAAACAAACTCCTTTCTAAATATAGATACCTTTGACTTCAATGATCACTCTTTAGATCTGAAGATTGGTGACTTCAAATCTTAAAAGTATCTGGCAAGATCAAATAGAATAATCAGCCTCTTTTTGCAGTTAATACGTAAAACAGTTGTCTCAATTTTAATAACCACACTTGTTTGAGTTTGTACTATATCTTAAGCAACACAAACTGTGTCCCAACTCGCACATAAGAACGATTATTCACTGTGTAGAGTAGTTTAACCAGTGTTGGGGTAGTTACTATAAAAAGGTATTTCGTTACTCATTACTTCTGTAGCTCTTAGATACACCTTATGATGCCCCTGATAAATCATCAGTGATGTTACCTAGGATCACAGGGGGTATCGGGTCTTTCAACAATAAGACCCCCTCCTCCAGGCAACCCAGCCAGGGCTGATCAGGCCCCAGCTTGTGTCCAGGTAGCGCTACCCTACTTGCC
>JBAMHW010000007.1:15969899-15999059 GCA_037177495.1 Rhadinocentrus ornatus | reverse complement strand
AAAGAGGCCCCGGGGAAGACCCAGGACACGCTGGATGGACTACATCTCTCAGCTGGCCTGGGAACGCCTCGGGATCCTTCCGGATGAGCTGGTGAATGTGGCCCCCGCGACACGACTCCGGATAAGCGGCAGATAATGGATGGATGGATGGATTGTATGCAGTTATTTGCAGATTGCTGAGCCTCTGCTCATCTTTAGTTAAGAGAGGCTCTCCCTCTCCAAAGTGCTCTTTTCATTCCCTAGTTCAGTTACTAACCTGGTTAGTGGCAACATGCTCCTCTAGTCATTTCTTTTAGTATCACTTCATTTTCCAGCCTTTTGTTGCTCCTATTCCAACGTTTTCCCAATGAAATAGTGAAATGTCTCACTTTCAATGTTCTACTGCAGGGTTGGCCAACGTTGGTCCTCGAGAGCCACAATACTGCAGGTTTTCCATGCATCCCTGCACCAACACACCTGACTAAAACTAATGAATCATTGTGCAGATTCTTATATTAATCAATCAATCAATCAATCAAACAATTAATCAATCAATCAATCAATCAATTAAGCAAGCAAGCAGTCAATCAAACAATGAAACATTATTTATGAAGCACTTTTCATACAATGAAATGTAGCACAAAGTGCTTTACAAATTTTAAAAGAATTAAAAGAATAGCCCACCAACCCCACTTCCCACCATGCTCCCTGCCCTCCATCTCCATCACCACATATACATATTCACACACACACAGTCAGATTATTATGTGGCCGAGCACAGAGGAGCTAAATAAGTAAACACTATCACAGAAGCCGTCGGCACAAGGAGTCGACTGGACCACAGCGGCCAGGGCACCAACATGGGCATCAGCCAAGAGACCAATGCCACGGAAGGCACCCCCTCACACATGGCCGACACAGCCTCCAGTGCAGAGGGCTCCCTCTGAGGAACACCGGAAATTATATATAAATCATGAAATACATAAAAAATAATGAAACGGTAGAAACTAAAAAGGAATAACAAACTGGTATGATAAAAAAGTATTGTTAATAATAAAATATTTTTAAATAAAATGTCCCTCAAGGGCTCCTTCCTGAGCCTGCCACCTTATCGTGGTGGAGGAGGTTGTGCGTCCTGACGATCCTAGTGGCTATGTTGTCGGGGGCTCCATGCCCCTGGTAGGGTCACCCATGGCAAACAGGTGTCTAGGGGAGGGACAAGACAAAGTGCAGCTCAAATCACCCCTATGATGATAAAAAAGCAAGGACCAGAGTTTCCCTTGCCCGGACGTGGGTCACTGGGGCCCACCTCTGGAGCCAGGCCTGTAGGTGGGGCACGGAGGGGAGCGTTTGGTGACCGGGCCTTTGCCCATGGGGCCCAGTCGGGCTCAGCCCGAAAAGGTGACATGGGCCTATCCTCCTGTGGGCTCACCACCTGCAGGAGGGTCGGGTGCAGTGTGTGCTGGGCGGCTGCCAGAATCGTTTCCAGTGCAGGTTGGACTCCACCAAGGCTGTCCTTTGTCACTGATTCTGTTCATAATTTTGATGGATAAAATTTTGTGTTGAGGGGATCCGGTTTTGTGGCCTCAGGATTGGGTCTCTGCTCTTTGTGGATGACGGCTTTATCGGGCCGTGATCTTCAGCTCTCACTGGAGCGATTCGCAGTCGAGTGTGAAGCGGCAGGTGATGAGAATCAGCACCTCCAAGTCTGAGACCATGGTCCTCAGCCGGAAAATGGTTGAGTGCTCTCTTCAGGTCTGCAATAAGGTCCTGCCTCAAGTCGAGGAGTTCACGTATCTCAGGGTCTTGTTCACGAGTGAGGGAAGGATGGAGTGGGAGATCAACAGGCGGATCGGTGCCGCGTCTGCAGTGATGCGGACGCTGCATCGGCCTGTCGTGGTGACGAAGGAGCTGAGCCAAAAGGCAACGCTCTCTATTTACCAATCGATCTATGTTCCCACCCTCACCTATGGTCACGAGCTGTGGGTAGCGACCAAAAGAACAAGATTACAAAAACAAGCGGCCGAAATGAGTTTTTTCCGCAGGGTAGCCGGGCTCGCCCTTAAAGATAGGGTGAGAAGCTTAGTGATCTGGGAGGGGCTCAGAGTAGAGTCGCTGCTCCTCTGCCTAGTAATTGCAGAGCCAAAATTATACCAGAAAGCAGGGCATTACAATAGTCTATGCTACTAGTGATTAAAGCATGCATTAGCGTCTCTGTGTTGCCCTGAGAGAGAATAGGGCGGACTCTGGCTATATTTTTAAGATGATGAAAACCAATTTGTGTGGTATTCTTAAAATGTGGGATAAAACTAAAGTTGAAGTCAAAAATGATGCCCAGGTTTTTCACTTGTGAAGATGGATTCAGGGCCAATGCCTGTAGTTTAGAAATGCGTCTGTCTCTCAGGGCCTTAGGGCCAATGACTAAGATTTCAGTTTCGTCCTGGTTAAGATGTAGAAAGTTCTCTGCCATCCAGGATTTGATGTCTAAAATGCAATTAGAAAGGGTATCCATTGGTCTGGTGTCATCAGGAGACATCTGAATTTAAAGTTGCGTGTCATCAACATAACTGTAAAAAGTTAATTCCATGTCTCCCGATGTCACCATCAAGTGGCATCATATACAAAAAGAACAGGACCTAGAAGTCAACCCTGAGGCACACCACATGTAATTTTGTCTGTCTTGAAGGAGCATGTATCCAAACCTACCAGGAATTTTTTGTCTGTAAGATAGGACGTGAACCATTTGTCAACAACACCGAAGAGACCAGCCATATGTTTAAGTCTTCTTAAAAGAACTGTGTCAAAAGCAGCACTGAGATCCAGTAGCACCAAGACTGTTAGTTCCTGAGTCCACGTTACACCTAATATCATTTAAAATCTTTAAAACGGCTGTCTCTGTGCTGTGGTTCGACCTAAATCCAGACTGAAACTTCTCTAAAACATTATGGCTATCTATAGTTTAAGTTGAATAAAAACAAGTTTTTCTGGAATTTTACTTAGAAATGGTAGGTTGGATACAGGTCTATAATTGTTAAAATCATAAAAATCCAGATTGCTCCTCTTCAGCAGGGGCCTCACCACTGCTGTTTTGAAGACAGCAGGGAAGACCTCAGTCTGAAGAGAGCAATTCAGGATGTTCAAAAGCTCTTCTCTGAGAGATCCATACAATGTTTTAAAGAGTGTGGTCGGAATGGGATCTAAAATACATGTGGTGGGTTTCACTGTGGAGAGAACTTTGTCAAGCATCTTAGCATTAATCAGGGCTAAAGTGTCCAGTATTTCCTCTTTTGGAGGAGCTGCAATTCGCACTTTAGGTTCCGGGATATACTCCACGCGTTGGTGCCGGATCGTGGGAGTGGCTCAGGTGAGAAGAGGCCCGGGCCGCGGACTTGTAGCTCGGGTGAAGTGCATCTCTCCTTGACGAGACACAGCAGCAGAGCCCACCATGGTTCCGAACATGTGGTGGGTTCTGCGACGCAAAAATAAAATAAATCACAGGACAGAATACAAATACAGAGCTTTGGGTTTAGCCCCGAGTAAAACCCAGGGGGTTTTACCTGCATTTTGATCACTGGGAATGCAGACACCGCCATTTAAAAGACCAGTCACGGGTTCGCGTATTTGCTGCTTATAGGCTGTTGGATCTATTTCATTTGAGTCAGGTGTGCTGGAGCAGGGAAACTTGGAAAACCTGCAGGATTGTGGCTCTCGAGGACTGACGATGGCCACCCCTGTTCTACTGTGAGTAAAAGGTTGTTTCATTCCTATTTTTTTGTAATTACAATTGTGTATCTATCACTTATGGAATTTATTTCCATATTTTCTGGGTCTGTCTTTATTTCTTCTTTGCATCATGCAGCACTTTGTAAGGCACACAGAGTCTTTTAGTCAAGTAATTTACAGATTGTTTGCCACAATCAGAACACAATTGTTGGAGAACCACCTGTTGCACCTAGATATCAGTAGACCCATTCACCACAAGAGCTCCACGCTGTTTCTCTTAACAGCAGATTATAATGAAAATTGTAGGTTTTGGAGCCAGAAAAAAAGAAAGGAAGGGGAAAAATGAAGAGTGCTGTTTGGTTTCTAAGCAACAGTTAACACTGGGTGCAGCGAGAGCTGCAGGGTGGGTTCCTGAGTTCCCGTGTTTCTGCCTTCGTCTCCACATTCTCTTCCTGAGGAATTTGACCCGCCTGACCTCTCTGAATATGTCTGGATTTACCCTCCCTCTGACACACAATCACAGCGCACTGTAATCGAAAACCTTTACGAGAGTCAATCTCACTCCCTCTTTTATCACCTCTTGATCGCAGAGGTGGGTTTGGTCACAAAGCTGTGGTTACTGTTCGGGACATGCAGGTTGATTTCATACTTGAATAAAGTAAATAAAGCTCCCTGCTACATACTGCATGAAGATGTAATTTCCCATGAACACTTGCAGCTACAATAAGGATATTTTGATTCCAGTGTCAGTGTAACAGGTGGATTTTCATGTTTATTTGATCAATAAAATTCTGATTTGATTTGATATTTCATACAGCTCCGCGACTGTTTTCTACCATCTTAGAAATCAAGTCAGACCCATTTTATCCCTACCAGATGCTGAAAAGTCGGTTCATGCTTTTATTTCAAGTCAGTTAGATTATTGCACTTTACCCAGATTACCAAAACAAGCGCTTTATAAAGTCCAAATTATTCAAAATGCTGCTGCTATTTTTAGAACCAAATTATGTAAACACATCATTTCAATTTAAGTATCTTTTCTGGCGTCCAGTGAAGCAAAGAATTGATTAAAAGATTTTACTCATTGTTTTTAAAGCATTGAATAGCACAGCTCCTCCCTACATCTTCAACATGCTCACTGAATACACGTGAAACAGATCATTGAGATCAAAATTCAGTTGCTACGGTCCTACTCTTTGGAATTCCCTATGGATCTCAGGTCCACTACAACGGTATCTTCTTTTAAATGCAGAAATATTTCTATTCTCACAAATAAAACTTTTAGTTTTTATTTGTTTTAATCTGCAACGTTGCCTATTTTAATCTTATGTTTTTTAATCTTACTTGTATTGCTTATGTAATGCTGTGCTATGTTGTTGAAGCACATCGAGTTCGCGCTTGTTGAATAAAATGTGCTATATATATAAAATTAACGTGATGTGACTTGACTTACATCAGTATTTACTATTTTCATTTAATTAAAAAGAGTCAAATGGATTTAATGAAGTTCCAGTACAAAAAATTAAACTATGTGCTGAAACCTGCATTATGACCGCATGAGGATTACATTTACAGCTAGTTCAGCACATACAAAGACACACAACACACACAAATATCTGTCAGATTGCCGGGCTGGTCACACCTCCGGCATACAATCAGCAGATAAACACGGATAAAGTTCCAGTCGAAACATGCCAAGGTAAAATTACAATTTCTTAAAAAACTCTCTGTCTGATCAAAAGAATTCTTACAACTACAACTGAAATAGACAAAATGAAGCTTGTCACGCTGACATGCAAGTTAGGTTAAATGGTCACTCTACATTCAAGAAATGAGTGTGTAATTTGTAATCTGTAATTTCTAATTTTGTTGCACTTGTAGTAATGACAATAAAGTGCTATTCTATTCTGTTCTATTCTATTCCATTCTATTCTATTCTATTCTATTCTGTTCTATTCTGTTCTGTTCTGTTCTGTTCTGTTCTGATTGGTTGTCTCTCTGTGTTGGTCCTGCGATAGACTGGCCCGTCCACGGTGAACATCCCTCTCACCTGCAAATTGCTGGGATAGACTCCAGCGACCCCATGACCCTAAATTAGAAAAAATAGAATAGAAAATGAATATATTTTATTGCACATGTACATTAACAGTAGTGGTGATAGCTCAATGGTGATAATGATAAATTATGACGATAATGATGATGTATTTCCCGTTGATGTCTTATCGTTCGTATATATATATATTTAATTGGTCTTAATTTGCCTATTAAATGTTTTTTTCGTAACTTGCTGTAATGCTTTTGTTTTATGTAAAGCACTTTGAGTTGTCTTCTACTTGAAATGTGCTATACAAATAAACCTGCCTGTCTATGTTTAATTTACAACGGTTTCTCATCTTTTTCTCCTGGATGAAATTGTTGTTTCTCTCAGTTTTTCTTTTCTTTCTTTTCTGCCAGTGCACACTAAGATAGCTGATTCTTGGAGATGCCCTTTAGTTGGCATTTAAATGATTTCCTTTATAGATGAACTATGTAACTTTTCAACCTTAAAACTCAATGTTCCTGACTCGTTTGATGGAAGTGTGACATTTATTATGTACATTTCTGTAGCCAGTCCCACAGAATCACAAGGCTGACAAACCACAGTTTACAACTTTTGCTTCCGGGATACCATGTGACGTTGCAGCTGAGTTTCACTGAACACATCACGCCACACGCTAGCAAGTGGATATCAACACACCAGCCGTTTTAAACGCACACAGGCTGATTTAGCCAAGTTCTGTAGTGCATTTTTAAGTCCTTTTCACCTTAACAATTTCTATTCTATTAGTTTATTCATTTCAGTTATTGCAAGCAAAATAACACTTAACTTACAATCATTTTCTGTATCCACATCGACTTTTACACATAGAGGGATAATTTCCTTTCTATACTTAGAAAGGAAGTGATTGCGTTCTTCTCTCTAACACACACACTCACACACTGCTGTAATAACTGTGGTCACATTAGAGAGAGATGAGGAAAAACACTTTACATTAATAATCTGGATCACCAAGAAGAAATATATGTTCATAAAGGTCCATAGAAAAGTAAGTTGGTTGTTTTGGGGCGCAATATGTGGCTCTTGATGTGGTAGTAGGGGGGATCAGTGGCTTCTTTTCCTGGTTTACAGTCTGGTGGTGGTAGACTGGATCATTGTGTGACTAGCTCAATGTTGGGAGATGCCAGGGCTGCAGATACTGGTGCTGGGATCTGTTTCAGTCTGATCTGTGTCCATCTTTTCAAAAAAGTCAGAAACGCTTCCCTTTCTTTTCAATCTCATATACAGTAATCCTATTGAAGACTGGTTACAGGATATATTTCTCCTTTTTTCATGCTTTACCTTTTTTTAAAACCTACTAGCATTCTTGCTAGTCTCCTGTTTAAATTAAACTAGATCATGTGGATCACTAATTAACTTGGATACTGATGTACTCTTTGAGCATCTTTATAGTTGTTTTTTGGGGGGTTTTTTCAGCTCAAATGTGAAAATCTTCATTAACTGAGATGATGAGAAAATACACTCTAAAACACTTGGTTTCCCCACATCCTCTTGAAACTAATCTATTGCTAGCATATAACTAGATTGTCAGTGCTATGTAGCTTCATGATAGGCTAATAGCCTTACATAGAATTAGTAGTTTTACTTGTACAGGGACAAAATCTCTTCTACAAATGTGCTGCCAAATGTTAACATTTTAAAGGGTGAGTAGTTAGAAAACCCCTTTAAAATGTACTTCAAACTGGTGTAGAAACACTGGTGATCCATTCATTTCTGGGAAGAGGTTTCTGTACTCCTCCTCCAGTGACCTGTCAGTCACCTGAGGTAGTAACGGGGGTGTCTAATCAGTTGAATAAAGACTAATAATATTTTTTCTCATTAGTGCTGTTGGATAGACTGACTGGCTCTGATGTTTAACAGTCTGAGAGTGGTTTTGTTAAAGGTAGGACCGTCACATTAAGAGAACTTACCAGCCAGTGATTTGGTTCCAGAGTGTCATGTGTTTTTATTGTTGAGTAAGGGTTGTTGATTATTTCATGCAAACCTTCCCCTGGCCTCTAAGCACACCCTAACATCAAGTTTTTGTCGGTTTGACTGTGAGGTGCCTGTTTCACAACAAAAACCATCATAACTGAAATGGTGGCAAGCAAAGGTCTGTTGCAGCAGATGGCAGAAACAACAGGAAGGTCAGGCACACCTCAGGAGACACTACACTGAAGGTCTGGGACAAACTGTGTAGGCTAGCCAGCAGGATCCAGGAGGCCAGTGACCATCCAACACCCACCTCCATGTGCCACCAGCAAGAACTATGTGAGACAATCAAACCATCATGTATCCATGCAGCCAGCAAACAAAATTTGCCACTTGATGTTTAGAAGAAGATCTGATATTCATACCCAGAATTTGTGATCATCTGTTGGGACTAACAGGTACAGCTAAATATCATCTGCATAATAGTGATACAAGGAACTAATGCACGTGGCATAGAGAGGGTACCCTAGTACTCCTGCAACATAAGAAAGGTGTCAAGTTGTAAAGGTTCTTGTTTTTGGTTGCATATGTTGTAGGATGCAAATGTTTTATTTCAATGAGACATTAAACGACATTCTACTGAGATAGAATTTAATTAAACAGTGAATTTTGCTTTAGATATTCATTTCAGAGACTATGGATTGGAGAATCTTGTGGTTTACTGTGGCTTTGGGTGTACCAAAACTGTGTAGCTGAACATAAAAACTGTAGTTGCATTTGGTTTAGCAGATGGTTCGGTAATGATTTGGCATCAACAATACAGAACAATGGATGCAAAATGCCTTGACTCAACAGTCCAGACTGCTGCTGATGGTGTAATCCTGTGAGGAATGTTTACATGACACACTTTGGGTTTCTTAACAATCATGGTTTAAATGCCACAGCATGTCAGAGTTCTATTGCTGAACACCTGTGTCTTTTTATTACCACAGTTTACCATCTTCTAATGGTTAGTTTCAGCACAAAAATGCATTCTGTCACAAAGAAAATAACTTTCAAACCAGTTCTGTGAACATGAGAGCAAATACTTTAGCAGAATGCAGAGCATGAACGTGACACACAGTTGCTAGGAATATACTAAATCCATAACACCAAGAACTGAAGTTATTTGCGAGCAAAAGAAGGTCTTGATCAGTATTAGCTCTTTTTGGTATAGTGTGTGCTGAGTTTGCATGTTTTAGTGTGTTAATATGTCTAAAAATTAGCAATGAAGGGATTTTCTGTGTTTGCCTGTAATGGGATGAAAGATAAAGATGTATGAAGGATAATAAGACAGAACGCCATTTGAGAGCATGGCACACACTCCATCTGGACACACAGTCACTGTGAAAAAAGGTGTGAAAGAAGCAGAAGGATACATAGGAAGACAGAAAAAAAGAGGGAGCGAGAGGGACTGTGAGATTATGATCTTTGTATAAAAAAACAACCTGTATGATTTACACCAACACGTTGATGTTCTTCTGACAAGCGCTGTTAATTTTGTTTTTTCGGTATAATGTCCATTGGCTTATAAGGTGATCACTTATACGCCACTGTTGTTGAAAAGTAATAGCAAGAATATATCTAAATTAACTGTTAACTGAACTGAGCCTAATTTATTTCGAATGAGAATTTAAGTGACTTTGAACGTGGCATGGTTGTTGGTCTGAGTAGGGTTTACGGAGATTGGTCTGAAGAAGAGAAAATATCCATTTTCCAAAGTATTTTGTTGATGTCAGAGGTCAGAGGAGAATGGGCAGACTGGTTGGAGATGATAGAAAGGCAATGGAAAGTCAAATCTGCACTGGATCCAACCAAGGTCTGCAGAACAACATCTCTGAACACACAACACGTCCAGCCTTGAAGCAGATGGGCTACAGCAGCAGAAGACCAGACCGGGTGCCTCCTGTCAGCTAAGAACAGGAAAGTGATTCTACAGTTCACACAGACTCACCAACACTGGACAATAGAAGACGGAGAAACGGTGCTGGTCTGATGAGTCTCTATTTCAGCCTCACATTCAGATGCATTCAGAATCTGGTGCAAACATCATGAAAACATGGATCCACCCTGCCTTGGATCAACGCTTCAGGTTGCTGATGGTGGAATTGTGTGGGGAGTATTTTCTTAGCACACTTTGAGCCCCTGAACTAAACATGGTTTAAATGTCATGAAGGAAAACAACAATGGGCAACAACAATATAAAGGTAGGCTGTAGCGTTTAAACCATGCTCAACTTGTCCTACAGAGCATCTTCTGACACTACTTCCAGCAGGATACTGCACCACGTCACAAAGCTCAGATCACCTCCGCCTTGTTTCTAGTACATGACGATGAGTTCACTGGACTCCAAAGGCCTCCACAGTCACCAGATCTCAGTCCAGCAGAGCAGCTTTGGGATGTGGTGGAACGGGAGATTCTCATCATGGATGCAGCCGACAAACCTGCAGCAACTGTGTGATGCTGTCATGTCAATGTGGAGCAAAACCTTTGAGGGAGGTGATAATATCCTGACATGAATCTATGACACCAAGAATTAGGCAGCTCTGAAGGAAAAAGACAATTGAAGCTGACATTATCATGATATACCTAATAAAGTGGCTAGGGAGTGTACAGTCAAATATTCATAAAGATAATAATAAAAAAATTTATTTCTGCAGGAAAACCTACAGTTAAACTTTTGTATATATAGTTATAGATTGATCTAAAATAACAATAAATAAATAATATATTAAAACTAAAAGATGTATTTACATTTAATCTGCTTATTCATTGTATGTCAAACCTCTGAAAAATGCATTTTAAATTGTTTTCAAGGCTAAAATGCACGTGCAATAGCTGTTTGTTCATTAACCACACCCACACTCAAATGACATAATCCTAAATCTTGCAAACTCATAAAAACATGCACACACATTATTGCAGAGGTGTTGAGAGAGCTGACCTGTGGCCTTATAATCAGCGCTCGATGTGCTCCAGTGCGTTATATAAGGGAGCAGCGAGTGCTAGTCAGATCCTCCTACAGATGCCTGAACAGTCACGACTAACGCGAATGTTCCCCATCCATCCACTCAGCCTGGCTAACGCAAATTTCACCTTAGCCACTGTGTGTCCCACACAAATACACACATTTATGGTACGTATGCATACACATATATGGAGTCAGCATAAACATGTGTGGTTGGGGGTTGTTTTTTTTTTTTTGTTTTGTTTTTTTTTGGGGGGGGTATCGTGTTAAGACATTTTGCAGAGGAATTTTACCACACAAAACAGGGAAAGTCCTTGAGCAATGTTCTTCTGCAAAGCCAGGTGTTAACACTGACATTAGAAAGCTATCAACAGGTTTTAAATGCGAAACAGACACTGTGGCATCCTGAGTAAATTCTTCCTAACTCCGGGCTAAAATGTAGTCAGCACAAGCTGCGCAATACAAATTCAGCAATGATTTATGGTACCTGGTTTGTTTCATAAACACAGTCCGACAATCTACTTTGGTCTGATTTATGATCAGGATTTGGAATGCAGTGTGTCTAATAACAATGCTAGGCTTATGTAAGCCCTAAATGATCCTAACAGAAGCTTTTTTGTAGATTTTAAGAAAAAAAACAAGTATCTGAGATGAGCGTCCTGAACTTATTTTTTTGTTTATTTTCCCTCCCTTCTCACATTCTCCCTGTCTCTAAGTAACTCAACAAGCAGAAAAAAAGTAACTCTCTATACTTAAAGAGTATATTGGTCATGTTTGAAACACATTCTCCCTGTAAAAGGCTCTAATGGTGTTCAGTCAATAGTACAGCAAAAAAACCTCAACAGCTATGTAACAGTATAGTTGGCGTCATTTAAACAGAGAAAATATGTCTAAGATTGTACTTGGAAAATTTGCCAGCTGATGAAGCACAACTCACTTTCTCTGTGACTGATGTCTGAAACTTTACCAGCTGAAAGATTTTCATCCAATACTACTTTGCTTTAAAAGAAAACTCTTTGATTCTTAATTGTTAAACATTTTTAAATATAAAATCAGGAAAATAAAACCAGTACCCCTCTTGAGTACCTTCTTGGGATTACAATGATTAAGATTCCTGCCATGAATGGACGAATCTATAACATATACTGTGTAGTTGTTGTGGACTTCAGCATGGTAGGAAATTTAATTTTATAATTAGAAATATCTTTGACTGTCATTTCTGCACTAGGCCGTGGCAGTGACTCGGAGTCAGACGGCCCCCCTCATAGAAAGATACCAGATGTCCATAAGGATGACATGCTGGCACGGCGGACGTCGGTCAGCGAGCCACGAACCGCCATGCCCTTCAACCAGTACCTGCCCAACAAAAGCAACCAGAGTGGATATATGCCAATGCCGCTCCGCAAAAAAAATAATGATAAAGAGGAAGGAGGACGCAAGAGCTGGAGTACTGCCACATCACCTGTAGGGGGGGACAGACCCTGTAGGTGAGTGACAGTTTAAACACTGACATGCAACTTTCATGCCTAGTGAGTTAATTAATCTGATGTATGTCATATGCATTTTATATAATATTTACATTTAATTACAGTTTCAGTATTTTAAAATTTGTAATTAACACTTTAGATCATACGTTTTGCAGATCAGAAGTATTGTTGCATAAGCAACAATTCTTCTAGATAGATATTATAGCTTAATGATCAGGTTATTTGGGTATAGATTTTTACAAGCATGACTGTTTTAGCTGGACATTGACTGATGCAGATAAATTCGTATATTGTTATGCTCGGGAAGACAAATCCACAATTCTTTGGTGCTTGACATGAAAAAAAAAAAGTCCAACAAAATGTTTATTTTATGAATAAATTGGCATCGAAATTTAAGATGTTAATCAGTTGATGTTGGAGTCATGTAAAATAGATATGTGGTTTGTACTGAATTGATCGAACTGATCATTGTGAGACAGACTGAAAACATAACATCTGCTGTATATTTTTTAGTCTTAGGATTGTATTGGGGTTCATTTAGCATTTTAAGAGAAGGTGTCATGCATGTCAAACTGCATATGCCTGAAATGAAACCTTTCAGCAGCTGATTGTTTTTCTCTGTCTAGTATTGTACAGATGGGAGGGGCTGATGGAGGCCAGATGTGCCTGTTCATTGGATACAGTATATTGGTTTGGCATGTCAACATGCAAAAGCTCGGGGTTCACAAGTTTCATCACGTTTCAGATTTCTACTAGCACATTGGATTCCTTCATGTCCTTTAATTACCTGTGATGTGATGTGTGTTAGTACACTTTGTCTGAAATGACTGTTGGAGAGCAGATTTTTGAGTTTAGGGTGTATAATTGTTTTAGATTTATTGACAGACAGTAGCAGGCGATTGCACATAATTAACCGATTTAACTAAAAGTCAAACTGGGTGGTCTTCACTATATTTGCATAAATCAATGCAGTCAGTTTGGTGTGCTTGTGCTTGACATCCATTGTTCGCTGCTCCCAAGTTTTTACATCATGTCATGTTGCATTAAAACTTGGCTTTAAATCATTTCCATTATTCATTTGTTTTCCTTTCTTTGTTTTTTTCCTCCTCTCCATTTCCATCCATAACCTTTAATCATTGTGTGTCATGGTGTTTTCTTAACACATTTCTCTTTGGTTTGTGTGAACCAAACTTTCACAATATTTGTGTGTCTTCTGTGTCTTATGACCATCATGTCATTTATTTGGTTCAAAATGTTATTAAATTGTCCTTTGTGTGTGTTGTGTGAATGACTGACACATCAGTCCAAATGTAGACCCTAGCTTAGTATTCCTGCCTGAAGAATCCTTGAGTCCATCTCCCACCCCACTCCTTGAACCTCATACACAGATTCAGGAAAACAAGAGTAAAAACAACGAAGAGGAAGGGAAGCAGACTGCATCCATCCATTGCTTTGAGATCCATGCTGGGGGCATGAGGAGGAGCAGTGAGCCTCTGCCTTGTAGCTTCCCCCAGCCCCACGCAGAGCCCCCCAGGGAGACTGTAACTCACCTGAAGGTCACCTCTGAGCAAAGGTCTTCACTTCTATTTATGCTTTTCTTAATTTGCTAATCATTCATTGCAGTCACCTTTTTTATAGAAGGTATTGCGATTTCCTTTTAATCAACTAAATCTACTGAAATCTAAATGACGAATCATGTTTTCTTTAAAGAGAAGTTTTATTTATTTATTTATTTTTTAACTGAAACTCAAATGCAGGTTTGTCTGGAATTCTTGCTGCTTATAAAAAGCAAGGGGTTCATCCAGAAGGCACAGAAAATCTGTACCAAGTTTTTATTAAATTGTACTTTGCCTGCAGTACTCGCTGCTTTCTCAGAAAGTTTCATGAGATTCAGCTTGGTAATTTCTTGGTAATCATCTTGTTAATATACAGATAAAAATAGCAGTAAAAACATGCAGTTTTTAGGGGAAAATGTTAGAAGTAATCTTTTAATGTTTATTATATGACATTTTTATGATGATATGGCAACTTTGGTTGAGATTAATTTCTATAAAGTTTGATCTTCATGAATCCGTAGTTTATTGCTCCAGTATCTAAGGTTTATAGTATAGCACTTTTGTTTTTGTGTCTGTGCAGTAGCAAGAAATATCTTCTTATAGGACTTGAATTTAGTCAGTAGGGCAGCTTCTTATTTCATCCAAACTACTTTTTGGTTAAAGGGTCAGTTAATACTGAATGGTGTCTATCCATGCAAATAACCACCATTGAGTGCCACTAGCATCCCTGCTTTACCACCATCTTTCCCACTCAAAACACTGTAAAACTGCATTTGACAATCTGAGCTTTATGTTTACCCCAAAATAATATTTATTCATTAGAATAATCTACATGCTTACTTAACTGTAACTGTTTCATCAGGAGTTTTTTTGTTTTTTTTATATGGAAAATAGTTCACATTTTCACAGCTGTTGTTTCTGTCCAACCGTTTTATTCTTTGGCACAGTTTTGATCGGATCCGAATTTCCACTGCTGCTCTTATCCATCAGCGTAACAATAAGTTACCAAACTCTCTGTGCTCATTTAAACCTGGTTAGGACATACTGTTCTGAACTTGTGTCCTTTTGCTCTTGCGTTGGAACAAAGTCTTTACCCTGCAGGTTATAGACTTCACATTTCATCTCAAGTAACTAGGTGAGCATTATGAGCTGTCAAGGCACAATGCTATTGTGTATTTTAGAGCTCACAAAACTTAAATGTAATCAATGTGATTGTGGTGTTTCCTTCTCAAAGAAATGTCAGTCTAAGGCTCTTATGTTATTTCACAACCCAGTCTTATCCGGTGTTATTTCCCAGTAAAGCTGACATTTCTTTCACAGCCCTATTAAGAGTGTTATGAGGAGTCACACCCCCAGTTTCCATATTTTTCTGGCATCGATATAATGGCATGGGCTGACCATCAGCATGCCAAGAGCTTAAAAGGATTGTATACATTTTTACATTTTGGGTTTTTTTTTTGTTTGTTTTTTTAACTCCTGCCAGGAATTGGTGTTTTGAATCACTTTTAATATTTTTGCTGATTATCCATTATGGGTGACCTTCTCAAATTTTTTTAAGCCAGCAGGAAAAAGAAATGCCCTCTAGACATGCAGTGATGTTTATTAGCTCTTTTTTTATTCTTTCTTTTTTTTTAAGGTAACTTTATTTGTCAGTACATATCCTAATGTCCATATAGCTTTATAGTGTAGTTAAAATGGATAAAATCCTAATTCATGGCTCAAATGTGCTGGGACAAAGACAAAGAAATACTCACCACGTTTAGAATTTTATCAGATTTGACTTTCCCATCCAAACTACCATCAAAGTCCAGAAGAAAACCTGTGCACCTGTAAATACAACCACATAAACACAGAAGTTAACAGTGCATGTTCACAAAGCCAACACACTCTCGGAGAACATGAACATGTGACCCACCCTCAGGATGTAAGGAAATGAGGCCTTCTTCCTTCCCTGACCCTGAGCAAGCCTTTCACTGCCGGCAGCTGGCCAGTCTCTCCCTCCCTGCCGTGCATTCTGGGACTTTATAATACAATAATAAGCCTCCCACAAAAAAGCTGTTCATCATGGGGTAACAGGGCATTCAGTCATTTTTCTCTTAACTTGATGATTCAAATTTGGTTAAATTTGAAAGTTTAGATTTATGTCCTCAAAACCTCCACATTCAGGCTTCTCCAGTGGAATGCTCTTAGATTATACAGGATGATAAACTAGCGGCAAAAGGTTTAGTGTGCTTTGCTTTCTACAGTACTCCAGCTCGCTCGTGCTCAGATGAATCCTTTCACCGTTCGATGTCTCTAGCGGCAAGCGCCATCAACACAGCTGGAACTCATCAGACCGTGACAGACCAGGAAGATGCAGGAGTCGCAGGTGCACAGGGAGACGATGACCGGGCGTGTCAAATGTTGACCTCACCCAAACAAACTCTGAGTCCCTCTGATTTCCTTCCCATGACCAGTGCCATGGCAACCACTTCTACGGAAACAACTGATAGAGGCAGACAGAAGGGACGGGCACTGAGTGAAAGAGATGACTTAAAAGAAGAGAAATCTTGGTTGGACAGCAGTCTCCCATCAACGTGAGCTCCGTCCTGCACTACATTTAGTAAAAGACTCATTTTTCCGACTCAGGGATCTTCTATTGTGATGATACCTGAATATTCTATCAGCATGTGACCAGAGACTGCACTGCTTCTGTTCTATCTGAAGTTCGCATGACCCTTTACTACGTGAATGCAAATCGCAAATTCTCTGTTAAAAAAAAACAGCAACTGTTCATGTTGGACACAATGCATGAAAAATCTGAAAAGAGTATGTTTTCATCTCTGTGCTTTTGTCTGCAACTACAACATTTGAAGAAAAGGAAGCATTTGAGAATGTGGCCTTAGATTATTTTTCTCAGGAGAACCAAATTAGGGAATTACCCTAGTGGTAATGAACATAAATCTTCTTTCAACACATATAGACATTAAATAAGAGCTCAATGATGATTATAGATGTAAAATACTAAAATGATGTTGGCTTTATTCTTTTCGTATAATTGTCACCCTCTTAAAACTATGGTCTAAGGCATTTTATTCAAGTTTTTCTTAAAACACGAAAAACTTCTTTTAGATATTTTGTTCAGTTTTTTTAAAGGGTAACGATATGACAAGTCTGTTTATTCTTGCTAAAAACAAAAAGCAAATAGATGTTTTACTTCAGCATACAGTGTAGTAAATAGCCGTTATAAAATATGTTTCTGGTTTTGATTTAGAGAGTCTTCTCTTAATTTAGTCTCGATTTTCTCTTGTGGGACACAAACCACAGGCCACACTCTCTCACACTCCTTCAACATCACAGAGGCTGCTCTGTATAAAGAAATAAAGCAGACTGTGAAGACCTCTGTGGTTCTTTGGATCTTTTTGGTTAAGGCCAAACCTACAAATGATAACAGGCAGAAAATAAGCCACATCTTTGATGTTGTATTTGTGCTAATAGAATAAGCATGTATCTTTTTTTTTTTACTTTACTATCGGCTGCATTGTAGTATTGTTGCCAAATACAGCTTTCTCTGTGCAAGCCTTGTTTTGCTTTGCAGTGCTGCAGTGAACCTGAGTTCTGGTTGTGTTTTGGATAAGACTGCCCTCTTGTGCCTGATTTGAGTTAATATTTAGCACAAGACCTGACAAGTACAGTACATATGTGTATGCACACACAAACTAACAGACATGTGTTTTACTTTTTTATTTTTCATTTTTTCAAGTTAAGTAATCAAACAGAAGCAGCATATAATGACACATTCCTTAGTTAAATTACTCTAACTATCCCATTGTCAGCTGTAATCATTACAACTATGTTACCCACTAACACGCAATTATAATGTTTAGTTATTTGCATGAGAAAATGTTTCTCCCTCAGTGCCATTTTTATTTGTAATATTGTGTTTTGTCCTTATGCTCTCTGTCATCTGTTTATTCAGCCACACAAATAGTGTGACTGATCAACAGTAAGTTGTCTTTTTCAACACCAGCTCTGCTCCGCATAACAAAACAAAAATCAAATTGCTCAAAGAATTGGATCTGCATTTGTGCAAGTTGGAAATTTTGTCAACCTCTGTATATGTTCTTACATCAAGTCATTTGCAGAGATGCACTCTCACTACTGGAAACATGTTGAGTTAGACAAGTGGTGGTGACTTAACTGTGCATGCGGAAGCCAGCATAAGGTGATCTCTCATCTGCTATAAATTCCTCAGTTAGCTGCTCTTTTCATACATCATATTCTCAATTGAATTACGATACTTTTTACAAAAGTAGTTTACATTTCCTTCCTCTGCCTGCAACACCAAAATACTTAGTGGTGAGACAGAAGTCAGTCTCCAGCAGCACTTGTCCCTCTCCTCCTCTTCAGGTCACCTTATCATAGCATCATCATATTCTGTGTTGATTGAGTCTCAGATGTTTAGTGAGTTTTATGGTGTTGCCACAATACCTCGCAACACAATTGTTTTCACATGGCTCAAATGGACTAAGTAAGCAGTGTACTACTGCAAAGCTCAAAGCTTGTCCTGCATTTTACATATGACTATGCAGGAAGAAGGCAAAGTAGTTCCTACATAATGGGTATCATTTAGACAATAACCTGACAGTATAATTACTTTCCACCATGTTCCTGTTAATAATAAACTACAGATTTATAAATGACTAAAACATTGTTATTTTAACAAGAGAATCAATTCTAGAATATAAATATCAGGTACTTGAGATACATTTTGATAAATATTGATCAGCACATCACTAATTCTAACTAGAATATGAGCTTTGCTTGACTTTAAGTATCCCATCAAGAAGGATTTTAGCATTCTTTTTTTTTTTTTCAAATAGATTTATTTAAATAATTTTACTCACTTGTTGCATCTTCCTTCCAAATAATATTCAGGTGAAATTCTGAAATGTAGTGAAGCAGCCCATTGATAAAACTACTTGGAAGTGGGAAAAATGCAGCCAGTCGGAGCTGATATAAAACTCCATGTTTTTTCCAGAAGGATCATGTTTAAAGGTTTATTTTTTTCATGTTGAATGTAAAAGCAACAGCAGTTTTTAAAATATTTTAAACTAGATATTTAAGATTAATTACTGCACCACATTGTCCATGGATGTTACTTGTTAACAATATAAATCAGGGCTGCCCAAGTCCGGTCCTCGAGATCTACTATCCTGCAGCTTTTTAATTCATCCCTTCTCCTGCACACCTGAATGAAATGACTGAATACCCTCATCGGCATGTCATTCAGTTCAGCAGAGGCCTAGTAATGAGCCATTTCTTTAATTCAGGTGTGTTGGAGAAGGTTGCAGGATAGTAGATCTCGAGGACTGGACTTGGGCACCCCTGATATAGATTGTTGCCTCTGGGCAGCGTCTAAGATTGACACTGTGTCTGCAGGAGTGGTGGATTTACTGAACTCACCCTCTGTTGCCAGCTGGATCTGTCCTGTAATATAAGCACCCTGCAATCTCCCGTATTTCTTTATCTCACAAAGTAAATAGAAATTTTTATGGTAATATTTACTGATAAACGTAAATGCAATTAAGGCCATTTCTCAGCACCAGAAAGAACCAGGAGATGATACAAATATAAATTTCTATATGTCATTAATGAGCGCAACAGCTCTTCTAGCAGAAGTATAATAATTTACCCATTATAGCTTAGTAATGAACACTTAATACAAATGTATGGCTCTAACAAATAAATCTATAGTATGATCTTTATTTCTAAAATGTATGCTAACATTTCTGACTGAGCAAATGCAAAGAGCAATATTCTAACTGTGAAGAAAAAACTGGTTGTTGCATAAGGACAGAATTCTGCTGAAATGTTTTACAACCACAGGCATTTGTACCAGAACTTGATATTATTCAAATTCTTTAATTTCATATGTTGTATTTTCCTATTAATTAGTGTTTGAATATTTAAAAAAAATACAGGATTAGTCAAGACAATCCAAGAGAAAATTCCTCAGATGAAGAAATCCCGTTTAATTTTGTTTTAAGAACAAAAGATTCATGGCTTTTGGTGAGCATGAGTTTTTTTTTTTTTTTTTTTTTTTTTTGGTTGATAACTTGTTCTGGGAATTTTTTTTTTTATTATTGTATTTTCTAGTTCTCTGTCCCACATCAGAGCATACTGAGGGGCTGTCCCCACGGCTCTGAACTGCAATAAAACTGCTGAAGTATTTTAGCAATCCACCATCCACACAAAACCATGGATTAGGCTCCATGAAACCGATCATGTCTGAAACCAGGTACCAAGGTGGATAGGTTCGAAACCTCTACCGCCTGTGTTCTGTCAGGACAGTCTAACCGCACTAGTGGAGGACATGACGTCAGTATGACCAACTGTGTTGTGGTGCTGCTCCAGACAGTCCTGGCTCGACTTCTTCATCAGTCCAAACAAATGTTTCTCTTTTGCCCCACAGAAAATCCTCAGCCATCTTCTCTTGTTCCAATGAGAACTTCCTGCAACAAGCAGTTAACCTTTATCTGCACATGCATTATGTCTTGTTCTAGCTTTGGAGTGTTACTCTTTAATCATAGTGCCCCACACAGCCTTGTAGTATGTACTACAGCGGTTTTGTGGGGATGGTGAAGCCTTTCTTATAGCTTTCGCCACATTTTCAAACCTAAACCGGCGTTGTGTGGACATAGCCTGAGACCTCCTCCTCCACCTCTAGCTGGTCTGTCTCCTGGGGGACTCCAGAAGTCATGGCCACTTGCTCAGACTCATAGTTGCCGATCATAACAAAATAACTTCTAAATAGGAAAATGAACCAGTTAAGGACCACTCCAGAAAGTCCTACCCAGATTTCCAGCTTGTGCAATAGGATTCTGTGATTTACACTAGGAAGACTGAATGTCCAGATGGTGCTAGTTTCAGGGTTAAAAAAAACATGTTGAATTCTACGTCCCCTCGTTAACGCCAGACTAAGTCAGAAAACAGTTCTTGTGGTGTGGAATTTTGCCCCAAAGCTAATGAAATATTAAACCTGGACCAAATTGGCAGGAAGATTAAACGACCAAAACATCACGGCGGTCACCACTTACGGCTCTGGACAAGACTTACTAAACTTTGCTTTGAAAAGAACTCAGTACTTTCTAAAAGCTTATAAATGCATATTATCATCACGAGTTGTCAAATTAGATTTTCATGGTGAACTTACCAGAAGAAGTGGCTGCATCTCTAGATATGAAATTATGTAAATTCACCAAAAAACTAAAGTGCACCTCTGACGGTGTTAACTACCTTTTGAATTACAAGACAGCTTTTACCTATCCAGGAAAACAAACCAACATCTGATTGCCTCTCATTCTACAGTCTTATGCATCTTTTCCAGGTCATTGTTTCTGGTTTAAGTGTTAATGATAAAGTCACAATATCTCATCTATGCTTTGAAAACAGCTTTCCCTCAGCAACAAGGTTATACTTTGTGGTGCAGCAAAACCAATAATAATAAGGAATCTTGTTTTTCTATTCTTTTGGGTTAAGACCAAACTGTGACCCTTATTAACCACTTGTCTTGACGTCCTTGAACTGGCAGTAGTATAGATAAATAGCTGTTTCAGGGTTCATATGTTTACTGTGTGAGTTTAGGAGAGAACTAGAGATTTAAGAAGAGTGTGTGGTATCTAATATTTCAAAAGGTCAGTAACCTCCTCAGCAGAAGGGAGTACTCCATGGAAAGGTGGATTGTCCAGATTTTACAGCACAAAGAAGATTTTGTAGGCAATATATCTGCTTCACACCTGATAACAGTGTCATTGTCCCCCTGAGAGGTCTTTCCTTAGATCTAAGAAGAGCTCCTTCTCATCTAACTTAACCCTCAGAACTCCATCTTCCACCCATTTCTTTGCACTGCTTTGACAGGATCTTTGTGGACTTAAATCAGTACTTCTATGCAGACATCAAGAGCAGCTGCTGCATCTTTTTTTATTTTCTTTTTTTGCTGTCAATATAGTTGTAAAAAGCGGCAGATGTGGGCTTATCAAAGCCTCCCAAGAGGTAGGATCGGTAAATAAAACAGTGTGGGACTTACAGTATGTGACTTAAATCACACATGCTGAGGGTTTGCATTTTGTTAAAGGCTGTTATGCAAATATATGCAGCTTGATGTTTTGTGTGTTGGTCATTTGTCCAGAGAAAAACTGAGGGCCCTAACTGGGAAAAAGATTAAGTTTAATTTAAGGTAAAAAATATATAAAATATGCTCCAGAATAATAACAGGCTCTCATGAGTGGGTTCAACAGAGAGCCAGCGAGATTGGAAGATGGATACAGAAAATAATAAAAAAGAAAAGGAAAGAGGGATTGAGGGGATGAGACTAAGTTTCTCAGAGATGGTTTTACAATAAAAATTAAAAGTGAAATAATAAAAATATGCAGATTAAGGGAGAAAAAATGAGAAATTCCTAGAGCGTGATTAGAGTAACTGATGAGTAGCCATATTTTATTTATTTTTTTTAGCTACATTTGTCCTAATATCTGCCATCAATCCCTGTTTTTTCTTTTTTTTTAACCCTCCCCCCCAAGATATTTTATTTTGTTCACAGCTGCCCTTTTGGCTTTCTCTCATGGATTTTGGCATGTGTGTTCGCTCTCTGTCAACTAATTGGACTGTGTCCTTTTTGTGGCCTTCAGGGTCTCACACATAATTAAAGTGGAGAGGCGGGAAGTGTCAAGTTCAGGGCTGCCAACCACACCCTCATAATTGGTTAGAGTGAGAGGTGGAGGGCAGGGCAAAGGGCTGCGGGAATGGCTGGATTTGGATGCCTCTGCGGTTTCCTCTATCAGCAGTGACTTGCTATTGAATGTTGAAGGAGGAGGAAAGTGATGTTAATGAACTTGGACTGTGTCTGATGCATATCAGCGCAACAAGAGCATGTTGAGCCATAAGCAAAGAGGGTGTGGGCAGAAAAAGCTCATATTTGTGAAGGCTATATTTTTGTACATTTATGATTTTTATTGTTTTGCCCATTTCCAGTTATAATATGATTTTGTATACTCAATTAAGGTAAATGTCTTCATTTGGTGTTTCTTATGACTAATGTTTTTTGGAACAATGTACACTGTAGCACTGGGTCCCTTTCCAGCCAACACCCATGCTCAGCACAGACCAGATGACCAATTAATTCAATCTCTTCTAAACGTTTGAAGGTTACTGGACCCAACTGAAGAACTCCTGGTTTAATAAAAGAAAGATGACTTGGGACTGCTTGTCACGCTTTATTCCTTTTCACGCATGTATTACTGGACAAATGCCAAAGTTGGATTACTGCATTGAGGTAACAATGCTAGACGTTTTGCAGCCTACCTTCATTACACATTTTTGATCAAATGGTTTAAGGATTAAACACATAATATGCTCTTGAACACATGCATCATATAAGATTTTCAGCCATTCATCATGTTTGATATAATTCAGAGACTGGATATTTATTGAATACATCAGGCTGTAGTCCGATGTGTTTGTACTATTTCCTGTATTATTGAGGTGGAATTTGCAGGAGTTAAATTGAGCTTGGGCTTTACTTTGCTCAATTTTAACACGTTGTTTGGAAAATATACATTAGTTTTACCTTTTTTTTTATTGTAGTACATTCTTGTGCAACATTACAAACATCTTTGTGCATAAATACAACACTTGGTCTCTAGGAAACAGAGTGAAGATGCTTCACTTACTTATTCAATTGAAATTAAGTTACAAGTGCATCCCCATGATAATGTCTTTGTATATAATTTTATACAAACAGAGCAGCTGTCTTTCATGTTGTCATGACTTTGATAATTCAGCATGTAATCAGTAAAGCATGAGCATTACAGTAGAAAAAACCTGCATGGCAAAACGTGGGTTTTTTGCTAACTTCAATAAACTATAAACCCAAATTCTTATGCATTTAGTTGATTACAACATGATAATGATTCACTTTTTCTCGTCTTCATTTGTAGGTAGATAAATAGGTCAGTAACTGACATGGAAATGTAATTTAATAAGTTTCATATGTTAAACTAATCATTACATATGAAGCAACAAAAATGAGGACTTTTACTAACTGGTATTCTACTAAACCTATACCCACATATTAAGCATGACACGTTACATCCTGCTGATTTGCAAAATATAAAAGCAACTTTGAGTTCATCATTCAAACTAGTTTCATATTTTCTAAGCTACTGTATTACACAATACCTCACTGCATTGTTTTATTGTTGTCATTACTATTATGAGGATGCTTTTTTACCAATTGCTGCCTACTGTCCCCGAAGAATCAATGCCATCTATTATGTTCTCTAGCAATTTCTTTTTTGCTTTTTTCAAAGTGGCATTTCACATAGCTGTTAAACTGAACTTGGTGTCCATAAACTGGATTACACAGAATTTGGTTGTAAACAGCTGGATTGAGTTTATGATTAAAAGCGTGTAATTAGATATTTATTGAACTTGTAATGTGTACTGAGATGATTTTGACATTAGGTAGTTCAACATAAATAAAATTATTAGAAAGTAATGGAGTGGCAATGTTTTGTGCTATTTTAGCCACAGAGCCTCTCAACATGTCAACTCTCAGTTGTACCCCTGGGGATTGAAAATATCCTGAAGAAATGGCCCCCAGCATGACATTTCCAGAAATGCTGAGGTTCACAGTTGACTCCTAAGCCACTCACTCTAACCCTAATGATCCCCTTTCATTATGACATCTTACTTAGGCTGTCAGCACTCCGTTGACTCCTTTGCTTCACGCCTTCTGCCACAGTGCTCTTTTGAAGCTGTGTAGCAGTGGCAAATGACAACATCAGCAACAGTTATGGGTCACATAGCATTTCAAAAAATAATTTTCCACAAGGGAAAATAATTTCTGTCATCGCCAAGTCCCTGATGTGCTGAGCTACATGTCTTCTTGTCTTAGATACTAACACTTGACTCCGAGATTAAAATGTTACTGCTTAATCGGCAAAATAGGACACCAGTTTGCAATAAACTCTAATTGCCCCTTAAATACAATTATCCTTTACTTGTTATTATTGCAAACATGGTGTTTTTTTTTTTTTTACCATTATCATCCTTGCCTTTAGCCCTCTTAACTGCCGGATCTGTCAGCCTTGTGTTAATATTGTCTAAGGGCCAATATACGTGATGCTTATCTGCACAGATGGCACATTTGGTGCCAGATATCATGACTAGCTAGCTGCATAACACAGCTGCCAAAAAGCATCAAAGTGCCCATTCACTGCCATGGACCTGTTGTGTTGCAGAATAAAGAACCTTCTGGTGTTTTAATAGGGGCCTGGTTTCTCTTAAGATTAAAACAAACAATTTATCCTGCTCCTATTACCTTATTGATCTGGATGTACATTACTGACCCCAAGCAATGGTCTAAGGACCTTGTTGTTTACAAAGGATTCAGAGATAAAAAGATGTTAAGAGCTCCTATTTTGTACTCGGTATAAAACTCGCATCAATATTCATGCTAGGAGGAAAACCTCTTAATACCAAATGGCTCCCGAGTGAATTTAATCCAATTTACAGAATGCTACCATGACTAAATGCCAGTCTCTTTTCTTACCCTTTAAAAAAGGCCACCTTAACACACAGTTCTTGGAACATAAAACATCTCAGCCACATTTCTTTTTCTTTCCACAGTGCTCTACATCACTCAAACTATGGCAGGTTGTTCACGGGGAGAATGTTTAATGAGGTGTCGTTCTGACGGGCCAGGGAATCACCTCTTCCTTCCAGGTCCAAATGATCATTCACTAACCACAAATGAATGAGAAAGAATAGAAAGGAGTCATAGAACTGATGATAGGAAATAATGAGAATTAATGATGAAAAGGAATGAAGGACAAAGAGACAGAATAGACAAGTCAGAGAGGAAGCTGGACAGGACCACACAGAGATGCAAGAGGAGTAAAATGAGAACGTGGCTGAAACTAATGACAGCTCACTGTCTTTCACTTGAGAGAGGCCAGTGGAGTTAATGAGATGTCATCAGCTTTCAGATTTGCCATTTTATGGCACCTGGATGAGCCACAAAGTACAATTGGCTGATCTGCAAGATAATATGTGATTTTAATAAGAGAAATGTGATCATTTTGGCAATTTACCTATTAAATGTAATATCGTTGCAGTTTTCAAAAAGGAAATTTGCAACTTTCTATTCTTGTGTGACTTTTTTTTGTACATTGTGAAACAATCATGGCAGAAATGCTTGTTTTAATTTGAAAATGAATTGGCAGCATAATAGTCAGTCGTAAAACCTGTATTTGCCTCCAATGTGACACCATTTCTTTTTTTTATCTAGAACTTAGCTTTTGGGTTTACATGATTTTTACTTTCCCATTCTATTAATGTAACTTTTTTCTGTGTGATCTGCTTTTACAATTCTTTTTAAAGTTCCTCAGCAGAAACAAGCATTGCTGAGCATTTTTGTACATTGAAAAACTGTGTATGGAGAAGGACAGACAGCTGTCAATCTCCATGCACAGGTACCTAAGAATTTCAACCTGCTCCACTGCCTGCCCTTTCAGTCTCGGGGCTTCATAGAAAAGTGTTTTATCCCTTGGGGCAATCTATTTAAGGAGCTCACTAGTTCTCTGAATCCTTTTTGCGCTTAGCATATAGCCTCTGGACACTAGCTATGGGGGGGAACCTTCAATACATAATGAGTAACTTGTGGACTGAACTCGTTTGGCCAGCTTATTATCCCAGCATGGTATCTGATTACTTGCAGGGCATAGCTGTTAATTGTCTGGATCTTGTAGGTCTTAAAACGGTTTTATTTTCTACCTCTTTGAATCAAGGTAGAGAGTTTTTCCTTTTCTTTTTGAATATTTTGTTTCCACATATGTACATTGACAGTGATAATATTGATGATAATGTTTAGGATGATGCATTTCCCATTCATGTCTGTCTATCATATATACCTCAGTGCATGTATTCCCGTTGTGTTTTTCTTAAATATTTGTAGCTTGTTCTTTTTAATTTCTTCTTCTTTTTCTTTTAAGTTTCTTTTAATTTTTTTTAATCTCTTTATGTCCCCTATTCAATGTTTCTTTTGCACCCTACAGTAATACCTTTACTGTCTTATATAAAGTTGTCCTGTACATGAAGTGTATTATACAAATGAACCAGGCTTGTCTGACCTTGCCTTGTACCAGCAATCTCAGTTTGATTTGTCTTACCACACCTTCTGCACCTGGTGCTGGGTTTCTGCGAGAGTACAGCATTCACTTTAAGCAAGCTGCGTAGTTGCTCTACATCCCACAGTCCACAAAAAAATCAGTCAGGTAGTGCATCCTCCAAATGCACACCAAACTCACAATGTTTCAAAAGTCTTTTTAATACCGCCATACCACTGACTCACCCTTCTCCTTTTTCTGTTTCCACAATCTGCATCTCAGCAAACAACAGTGGCTTCAGAGCAAAACGATCCTGTGAAACATCTACAATATCTTCATAATCCATGTCTTTGGATTTCGCAGGGGCAATCAATCTGCGCAGTAATCCATACGTCTTCTGACCCAACACACTGAGCAATGCCGGGACTTTCCTGGCATCCCATTTGTCACTAGTGAGCACATAATGTTCAAAATGTTTAGAGTATGTTGTTCTCTGTTCACCAGACTCATCAAAAGGATCCATATGTTTGATCAATGCAGCCATGATTCGTTTGTCCTCAGCGACAAGCAATTTCAGGCCAATTTGAGCAGCAGCCTTCACACAGCTAGCTTTTTAGTCTGGACATCCATCGGTTTGCCAAAAACTGCTGTATCACTCACACTAACAGCAAAAGTGTCGGAGTAACACCTCGTCACCTATTTATATTAAGGTTTTGATCTGTCAGTCTGCATGCACGCACATGTCATACGCCAGGGTAACACAGTGCTCAGTGTGTTTTACTGCTACTATAGCTGTTAAACTTAATTAACCCTCATGCTCTGACAACTGAGCAGAAGAATTACTTACGTTTTAATTACTGTGAACCACTGAGTGGTCACCAACTCAGTTCATAAATGTCAATACATAATAGTGTTATTTTCCACTGAGATGGTTGAAAACTGTCAATTTAAAATAACTTTAAGTGGCTTTGTTTGAGCTACACACCATTTTGAAAAAATAGCTACAAGAACAAACTCTGCTTTTTCTTCCTCATTTTTAGATTAGGTGTTCATATTTAAAAAAAAAAAAGTGGTGACTTTTATGATTAGATGTAAATTAACACGAGCCGATCAAAGTGTAAGAGTGGTACAATACTGCCTGTGTATACATCACCTCTGAAAATAGTGTTTCTCTTGCATTCTAGTAGATGGGGCTGTCATGGATGATCATTTAAGCAGAAAATTTGCCTTCACTTCCAGTGGGCAATAGAGTTTATACCTTATGACTAAAGAAATAGCTACTGTGCTATTTTCTGATAGTAAAGATTTTACCTCATTTCTGAAGTAAGAGGAGATGTACTGACAGGATTTACTATGATTTATTATATCATCCCCACTTTCCAACCAGTCTGCTCATTTTGCTTGGAAGGTGCTGTGTTTTTAATCACACAGGGATATCTATGAGAGCCACAGAAGGTCTCTTGCATCTGTTAAGTGTTATGTCAAATTAGAATTAGATTAAATGAATATTCTGACTAAGCAAGCCACAGAGGGCAAACAATTGTCTGAAAATTGAAGAAATGCAAACATCATCCCTCAGGGACATGCAAATAGAATAAGAGTAGATACTGGCTTTTATTCATTTCTATTGGATGACAGAAGTAATTGAATTCAGTCTAGGAACCATTAAGATTATTTATGACTGCCTTTTAGTCAGAGGAAACATGAGCAGCAAAAGTCAGCCCTGCATGACGGGGAAGGGCCAATAAATCCAACGTATGAGGCACATCTTGCACACATGGTGGGGGATTTCAAATCTCTTTTTCTGCTCATTTTGTGTAAAAATAGAGAGTCTTTGGACTCAACAGAGAGAAGAAAAGGAACATAGAAGAAAGAAAGAATCTGCTCTGCTTTGCATTCAGCTAGGCATTTCTGTCAAGCCAGCCAAATTCCACCTAGCCTTGCTCACGGGCATTATTATCAAATACTCAGTACCAAAGTTTAAATTTGTCTTTCAACACTTTAACTGCACACAATCTTTTTTAGATAAGCTTTCATGTTAATCACAGCACAGAGACATAAAATATGTTTACATTAATGCAAATCTTCAGTACAAACTGCAGTCTCTACTTTGCAGGAAAAGATTGTGCTTTATACTTTTGCTCAGTAGAAAGTGATCTCCTACTTATAGTTACCAGCTCACTGGCATCAGACATTTTTCCCAAGTCACTAAAGATAGCTGCCATTAAGCCACTCCTAAAGAAAAGGACTC
>JBAMHW010000007.1:15957902-15969799 GCA_037177495.1 Rhadinocentrus ornatus | reverse complement strand
GGTTCTCCTTACAGACTACAGTCACCACGCGGAGAAGACCTGCCTCCTCTGTACTGCCGTACCTGCGAATAAAAGATAATTTACATCACCTTCTGAGTCAGTGTGGTCTGTGTCTGCTCCTTGGGTCCATCCCCTGTCCGCCATTATGACAGCAGAGTAAGACTGTCTTTACGGAGATATATCCTAGGTTACACCAGCGGTTGTTGACATACATGATGAGTCCACCATTTTGGCTTTTTCCGCTCACCTTAGTGTCTCTGTCAGCTCTCACTGCAGTGAATCCCAGCAGGTCCACGTTATTTTATAAAGAATAGAATTATAAAGTCCAGAATTCTCTATAGAATAAAGAATTCTTTATAGAATTCTGGACAACGCTGGCACCCTCTTTCTACAATATGATATTAGACATAAATGAAAAACAAAAAATATCTTCAAATATTAACAAAGCTAAGGTTACAATACTATTAAAACCAGGAAAAGACCTGACTCTTCCATCCAGTTAAAGTCCAATTTTATTAATAAACGTAGATCTTAAAATAATCAGCAAAGCTCTTGCCAGAAGGAAAAAACAAAAAACCCTCTTATAATGCATCCTCCCTGAGCTGCCACCTTAACGTGGTGGAGTGTCCTGAAGATCCTGGGAGTTATGTTGTCAGGGGCTTTATGACGCCCCCCAGCACACCACAGTGTAAAAGAGGACACTGGCAATCACAGACTGGTAAAACATATGCAGAAGTTTGCTACAGATGTTGAAGGACTGCAATCTGCTTAGGAATTACATCCTGCTTTGTGTCTTCTCATACAGGTGGCTGGTGTGCCACCTGTATGGGAAGGTTGCGGTTCCGGCTAGATATAGTTAGATTTACCTCGATGCACGGCTTGGGCTCTGGATCCACTGTTCTCGATAAGGGCTCTATTCTTGAGTTCCCCCCAGTGAGAGGCGGCGAGCAGGTGTGGGCATTCTCATTCCCCCCCGACTTGGCGCCTGTACGTTGGTGTTTACCCCGGTGGATGAGAGAGTAGCCTCCCTCCGCCTTCAGGTGGGGGGACAGGTCCTGACTGTTGTTTGTGCTTATGCACAAAGAAGCAGTCCAGTGTACCCACCCTTTTTGGAGTCCTTGAATGGGATGTTGGAGAGCATTCCTTGCTCAAATGGGCAATAACAGTGACACCTGGAGGGGCGGGATTGGGAGGAATGCCCCCCCATCTGAATAAGAGTGGTGTTTTGTTATTGGACTTCTGTGCTAATCATGGATTGTCCATAACGAACACCATGTTCAGACATAAGAGTGTCTATATGTATACTTGGCCCCAGGACACTCAAGGCCGCAGTTTGATGATTGACTTTGTAGTTGTATTGTTGGACTTGTCATGTCTTGGACACTCTGGTGAAGAGAGGGGCTGATCACCACCTGGTGGGGAGTTGGCTCAAATGGTGGGGAAGGATGCTGGTAAGGCCTGGCAGACCGAAGCACGTTGTGAGGGTCTGCTTGGAACGTCTGGCGGAGTCCACTGTCAGAAAGAGTTTCAATTCCCATGTCCGGCAGAGCTTCAACCATGTCCCGGGTGAGGTGGAGGACATTGAGTCCGAGTGGGCAGTGTTCCGTGCCTCTATTTTTGAGGCGGCCAACCGGAGCTGTGGCTGTAAGGTTGTCGATGCCTGTTGTGGCGGTAATCCCCGAACTCATTGGTGGACACCAGCAGTGAGGAATGCTGTCAAGCTGAAGAAGGAGTCCTATTGGGCCTTTTTTTCCTGTGGAACTCCGGAGGCAGCTGATGGGTATTGGCAAGCTAAGCAGAGCGCGGCTTCGGAGGGCATGGGAAGAGTTTGGAGAGGCCATTGAGAATGACTTCCGGACAGCTTTGAGAAGATTCTGGTCCACCATCCCGTGGCTCAGGAGGGGGAAGTAATGCTCCGTCAACACTGTGTACAGTGGGGATGGGGAGCTGCTGACCTCGACTTGGGGCGTTGTGGGTCGGTGGAGGGAATACTTCAAAGACCTCCTCAATTCCACTGACACGTCTTTTGACAAGAAAGCAGAGTCAGGGGACCCTAGCGTGGGCTCTCCAATTTCTTGCTGAGGTTGATGAGGTGGTTAAAAATCTTCTCAGTGGCAGGGCCCCAGGGGTTGATGAGATCCGCCCAGAGTTCCTTAAGGCTCTGGAAGCTGTATGGCTGTCTTGGCTGACACGGCAGCGGTAAATGTGATTCGTTACCAGTGAGGGTTAAACTCCCCCAAGGCTGCCCTTTGTCACCGATTCTGTTCATAACTTTTATGGACAGCCGAGGTGTTGAGGGGATCCGGTTTGGTGGCCTCAGGATTGGAGCTCTGCTCTTTGCAGATATGTGGCTCGGTTGGCTTCATCGGGCCATGATCTTCAGCTCTCGCTGGAGCAATTCGCAGCCGAGTGTGAAGCAGCTGGGATGACAATCAGCACCTCCAAATCTGAGACCATGGTCCTAAGCCAGAAAAGGGTGGACTGCTCTCACTGGGTCGGGAATATAGTTCTGCCCCAAGTGGAGGAGTTCAAGTATCTTGGGGTCTTGTTCACAAGTGGGGGGAAGATGGAGCGGGAGATCAACAGGCGGATTGGTGCGGCGTCTCTAGTGATGCGGACTCTGCATCGGTCTGTCGTGGTGAAGAAAGAGCTCAGCCAAAATGGCAAAATTCTCGATTTACCGGTCTACCTACGTTCCCACCATAACTTATGGTCACGAGCTGTGGGTAGTGACTGAAAGAATGAGATTGCAAATACAGGGCTCCCTTAGAGAGAGGGTGAGAAGCTCAGTGATCCAAAAAGGACTCAGAGTAAAACCACTACTCCTCCACATCGAGAGGAGCCAGATGAGATGGCTCGGTCAGGATTCCTCCAGAATGCCTCCCTGGTGTGGTGTTCCGGGCACGTCCCACTGGGAAGAGGGCCCGGGGAAGACCCAGGACACGCTGGAATGGCTACATCTCATTGCCGGACTGGGAACGCCTTTGGATCTCCCTGGATGAACTGTTGAATGTGGCAGGGAGAGGGAAGTCTGGGTTTCCCTGCTTAGGCAGCTGCCCCCACGACCTGACTCCAGATAAGTGGTAGAAAATGGATGGAAAATGGATGGATAATGCATCCTGACCAAACGGGCATTATTAAATATCCCATATAAAGTTTTTCAAAAATTTCATATGGGTTTTAGAGGTCCAACAACATTTTCAGTGTATTACCCCAAATTCAGCCTTGGTCCTTAATTTTAACCATTCCAAAAGTGGCTCTTCTTCCAAAAATACGATGTAATGCATTGCGGGTGGGGCTGCTCCTGTGGCCTCGCTCCCAGCACCGTGTGGTTACTGCACCTCAATTTTAATTGCAAACAACACACACTTCACAAACAGTCATGAGCGGGGAAGGTGTGGGCAATGGGGTCCTTTCAAATCACTTTTTCCAGGGCAGCACCGGTTGTGGACAGAGGGAGGTGGTTGGTTCCCCAGGGTCCGGGATCCATGCTGGATCTGCTGACAGGGTGGCTGCAGGCCCTGGGGGTTGTCTATTCTGTCACTTCTAGGTGGTGGTGGTGGCCACTGGGGATGTCTCCCACATGGCATGATGAGAGGGTTAAATGTGATGTGGGTGTGTTTAAGTTGAGGTATGGCACAGGGGATGCTGTGAGTGAGGGGTTACGAGCTCTTCAGGGCCTGGGCCCTTCGCTCCGGCCGCCCTGGATATCCGGTGCCTGGCGGGGTCCGCTGCTGCCTATCTTGGGCTGCCAGGGCCTATGCGGGGGGGCTCTGACTGGGGCCATACTCTGCCACCCTCTGGGGTTCTTTGTGGTGGAGTGGCTTGGGTTTGTGCTCCGGAATTGCCGCTGATTGTCCGAGTCTCTGGTCTGCCATAATCTGCCTCCAGCTTTTGGGAAGGCGTGGTCACCTTTGCATGATCACAATAATCTTTGATCACTCCTTATTCCTCATTCTCTGCATGTTGATACCGTCACTGAGTTGTCCAGTGAGTTTATATACTAATAGCTACCTTTGTTAAGGGTCTTTTTTTGTGTGTTTCTGGTACTTTGGTCATTGTAAAGATTTTTTTTAAAGATCTCCTGCTGATTGCCAGCTTAGTTTACCTGTAAAAGATGTAGAAAATTTTGTCTTGTGTTTCTGTACAGGTGTAGCAGTTGGTTGTCTGGTGTTAGCTTGGATTGAAGGGTAGTTCCCCTCTATCAACTGTGTCTTTGTCTCCTCTTTCTTTTGTCTACTTTCCTTTTTACTTCTTTCCATTATTCACCTTTTATTTATGTCCCCTTCATACAGGTTCAGCAAGATTACATAAATTTCATAGGTCAAAATAAATAAATAAAATATAAAAAATAAATAAAATTCTGATTATCAAGTAGAGCCTTATACCCATAAAGCTCCCCTTGGTAAAACAAATTTGTTCAGCGCAACACAGCAGCCAGACCATCATTCTGCTTGCTACAATGCTGGACAGGACAAGTTGAAGGAAAAAAGAAAACAAAAACGAAATTACTATTAATAATTATTAATTAAATTTAAATGATTTTAAATCAAATTAAATTAACGTGTGTTTCATATGCTGAATTGCTTTGACATGGCATGGCTGCTGTAGAGACTAGCTGTAAACATATCATTTACCCATCTGGAATATGGCTATGCAGACTGGAAAGAAAGCATTAACATTCTATGAAAAGTGGATGTCTCCTTCATTTCTGTAATTACATCAATACTGTTTGAAAATTAATGCTGAGACCACTGCTGGGCGTCATTGGATGTGCCATGTGTCTGTGTTTATCCACTTGATTTTTTGTCTTACTATCTAGGATAAATGGAAAGAAATTCAAAATATTCTCTGAAAGAGACCTTCGTGTCTGGTTTTATATGTAAAGAGCAGCTTGGAGGAAAAAAATAACAATTTGAGACAAAAGGAAGGGAAAACAGCTGACCATCATTTGCAAATATTTCTTTAACTTTTGTTCGAGTACACAACAATACAAAACAATTGCCCCTGCCAAAATGCCTTTGACAGAAGAATTGGGCTTGTCAAAAATAATTGCTGGTCCTTTTTGGTGATGCTTTTGCAGAACTTTTCTTTATGGTGAACATGACAAATACTACTTATTAGAATTTAATGTACCCATCTAAGAGTGCCATTTTGACAGCTTTTTTGCAAACACAACATTTTGAAGAACAACCCAGAGCAGTTTTCCTACAAAATCTAATTCTATTAACAATACTTTGCAGATTGAGTAAAAATACATTAAATGAATGAGCTACAGAGGCCAGATGATGCTAAACCAACTGGGGAGGAGAAAATCCATTCGGTTAACATGTATTGCACTGGTGTTTAGAGAACTATTTCCTAGCGTAGAAAATGGTTAAGTAATATTAGGCAAAGAGCCAACCAGACGGTGGTGGTGGCGCACAGGGGCAGTTATGTGCAGAAGTGCTACCACCAGTCTGTAACAGTTTTCTGTGGAGGATGGTTTCTTTTTATATGCCCTCAGTGCAAATGAAAGAGAAGATGCTGGAATTTGGGTTTCTCTACAGTGTGGTGTTTTGGGGCGAAGAATCTATTTGTTGAATGGATGCTTTTTTCTTTAGTTTTGGATTGAACTACATTTAAGAGTGCCAAAAAGAACGGAAGGAAATGTTATCATGTTATTTATCCTGTGGCATTTTTGTTAGGTCCACACACATGGTATTAATACAGTTTTAAAAAAGTTTTTAGCATACTTAGAGATGCTGTACTAATGTAAGTAATTATTCTTTATGTACTTGATTAGCTATTAGCTTTTTTTAGTGTGAAATTTAGATAAATTTTTATTTTGACAGTAGTGGAACTTTGTGGAAAGGTGGCACAAAGATGGCAACAAAATATAAATATTAGTCAGTTTCTTCATAGGAATTAGTCCGTTAATGTATAATGTCAACTACAATGCTAATGTCGTTTACCTACTCTCAGCCGCTCAGAACTATGAGACAACTGGAACACAGCATAACTTAGTGTTTTTGCTAAACAGAGAAAGTGTGCGTAACTCTCCTTCCTAACTGTCTTGGATGAGATTTGCACCTTTGGGGGATTCAAAGCCATTCAAACTTTCACCGGAGAGGTTTCACTCCCTCGTTTTCTCCACACTTGTGACCTAAAGCTTATTAATGATAATGGATCCAGCTAAACGAGGTAAAGACGAGGGGTTTTGGAATGATGGCTTGGGGGAAGAACCTGTTCATGTCATGATCTTGGTTTTTATGGTCTTGTGATTAGTGATTAGTTCTGGTTCGTGTTTTATTTTTGTAGTTCCTTTTCTTGTTGCTTTGCTTTCTGTTTCCTGTTAATTAAGTCACCTGGTTTCATTTGTTCATTCACTTCACCTGTTTCTCATTACTCATTAGTGTATATACTCCCCTTGGTTTTATTTATTCTCTGCCAAACAGGAACCAGAACAATCACAAGACCATAAAAACCAAGATCATGGCAGTTCAGGAGTTTTAGATCTGAGTGTCCAGTATCTATAAAGCTAGAAAATTTACAGATGAATTACAGAAAAAAATCCCTTTTTTTATCTTGGTGCTGCTGGATGGAAAGCTCAGTGCATGGAATGCGAAGCAGGGAGCAGGAAGCTCACATCAGTTCTGCCAAAGACCGGGGTTTCTTTTTTTCTTTGTTCTTTTTGTATCTGTTTGTTTTTATATATATATTTATCACATTATTGCTTTGTAAATGGAAAAACACTGAACAGAAAATCTAAATTTGTGTTTATCATACTGAAAATGTACTGAATGTCACAGGATATTTATTCATACATTTAGCCCTACAATTTTTTCAATGTTTAGCTAAAGAAAGCATTTTTAATGTAGAAAATATAAAATTCAGTAATTTTCAGAAGATCAGAGCAAAGTAGGCTTTGTCATTATATTGCAGTTGCCTTGACTGCAGTTGCCTTGACCGTGTGGATAAACGCAGCTGCATTTATCAACACGGTCATGATGGCACCCCCCTAACAGTGTCCTCTTTTTCACCAACTCAAGTCTGATCACTTTTAACATAATGCTTCCTCTTACACTACTATCACTGCTCCAACCTCCATACACTGAAGAATTAACCATGAACTAATCTTAAGGTGATTGTGGATGATCTGTTGTAAAAGCTTTATATAGATTAACTCCATAGTGCTTTAAAGTTTCTATGCCTCAAAGCTTTGCGAAAGATGTAAACCTTCAGTAATGAAATGCATCTTGCTCATTTGACATTTAAATGTTGCTGATACATTTTTTTTTTAATCTTGTTTGCCACAAGGATGTTTGATTCTACTATTTCTAAATAATTTAATTTATAATTAACCTGTTTTGTGTGTTGTCTTCTCATTACAAAGGGCCCCATGCCTGCCTTCGCTTAGGCCCCAAATTTCTTTGCAGCACTTCTACGTATACGTGAGATCATGTCCTGTGCCAATCTTATTGTACACCAATCATAACCCTCTGACGTTCCTCTTGCGCATGTACAACCTGAACCAGACACTGATGGGGTGGGCTGTAATAGTACAAGAGTATTGGTTGGTAATAAGACAAAAAGGGGGTAGACAATTAGTTTGCAGATGCCTTGTCCAGAGTGTGATGTACATATGTGTGTTTTCATGTAACCTTTGTGTTTTGAAGACTGGCAGCATGTGGAACATGTCAAGGAGTCCATCTTTTGAGGTAGGGAGTGTTATGTCACCAGGCTTTGTAGCCTGTGGTCATTTATGTAAAGTGGACTGTGCCAGCGCTTTGCTGTGGTTGGCTGAGGATCTACTACTGGGATCCACCTTCTTCTGCTCGGATTGGAGGACGACTTTTCGGGTTTCGCATGGGCTGCCCAATCGTGTCACAGGACCTTTTATATATGCGGAGGATCACCTTCATTTGACGCAGCTGTGTAGTAGTAGTACAGTAGTAGTTGTTATGACACTACAGTTTTCAATGCATACAATGTGGCTAAGAAATAGGGAGAAATAATCACAAGTAAAAAGGTGATGTTTTGAATATTTCTTTGAGACCAAAGAGTGAAAAGGTGTAGACAAAAGACATTGACCTCAGAGTGCCAGACAGTGGGGATTTATGGAATACTGATAAGACTGCCTTGAATTCACATTTAGAATAAAAAACAAATGAAATAATTCAAAGAATTTTTAGCATTTTAACCTTTCAAACATATTGAGATTTTACTGTTCATAGACTTAGTTTTCAACACAAATTAGTTCATGTGATTAAATGAGATTTCTAACATGTTCTGTTAGTTTTACTGTCACAAACAATGAAATTAGTCTTTAGGTCTGGAACAGAGAAGTTTTACTTTCAACACAGCATTAAGACCGGTATCTAACTACTCGAGGGCCCCTGTCCTAAAAGTTTTAGGTTTTTCTATTCTATGACACGCCTGACTGAAATTAATGGGTCATTGTGCAAAACTTGACAAGAAGCTGTTGGAGCCTTTTGATTTTAATCAGATGTGTTGGAGCAGAGAAACAACTAAAACCTGCAGGACAGAGTTTGACACCCATGTTTTAAGATCATTGTGCATGCTTCCAATCCCTCACCCAATGTTGGGAGTGTCTTTAAAACCACTGGTCTTTAAGTTAACATATAAGACAAATTTATCATTATGGTAAATAAATGGACAGTGTTGCACATTGTATTGATTTATCACAATTAAACATTAAAAATGTTTAAATAAAAATATTTTAATAATTACATAAAAATATGAATTATTAATTTTAATATTGATTAACCCTACTGTACCACCACACAAATAGCTTTATTACTAATCTAATGGCTGTGTGGACACCATTAGAGTACTAGTTTAATTAATTTAATAATTTAATTAATTTAATAAATTAATTAATTCAAGCTAGTGAAATCAATTAGTTATCAATCTAGTGTCTTGGGACGCTAATAATGTGAATTCTTAATTCGAAGGGACCCATAACATGATTCAAAGGAAAGCATTCAGAAAACCAGGCCAGTTTAGGATGAATATAAAATATTTATTACTAGTCAAACCATGCATTAATGTAAGAGGAAAATATTTACAAAGGTTTGGATGGGAAAATAAATCCAACTTTGTGAAATTCAAGTATGATGTTCAAACTTGAATCTTATTTTTAAGCAATGTAATGAGTCCCAATGTATGAAATGTATGCAAGAAGTGAAACAAAAGTTATTTAACATTTGGTGTTAATTAAACTAATGTTTAGGGTAAACTGGGAAGGATTTCTAAATCCTAAAAAGAAAAGAAAATAGTCTCATCTTTTTAAAGCAGGAAGTTTAACTATAAAGCCTAAATTCCTTCACTGAGACCCATTTGTGTCTGACACACCCAACCATTCTCTCAAGCAGACCAGCAGATGATTGATCCAGGCAGGACTTATATGATTGTCTATTGGAATGAGTCAGCTTACAAACATTGGAGTGACTTCTCCGAGGCACGTTAGAAAGTTGATACAGGTGGTTTGGATCCTGGTAGACTCCCAAGTCTAGAAGGCTCATCACGTTGTGGTCTAAAGATTTGAATCAGGCAGTTCTGCTGATGCGGTCTTTCCTGCGTGGTGGTTCAATGTGGTCACAGATGGTAAAAGTAGTGAATTGTTTGCAATGGTGTGGCAAAATGAGTCCAGCTTTGGATCGGTCAAAAAAGAAAAACTCTGTAATTGCATGAGTGCAGAAACCTGGACATGATTAAAAACACCACACCGGTACCCTTGCATTCTGATGATAACTGAGTTGTTTTAAAAGTATGCAGTTGCAGTACCCACCAAGGACCAGTCAGCCGACATGACAGCTCGAGCCCTGCACAATAATTTTATCCAGACGTTCGGCTGTCCAGAACGCATCCTCACCGATCAAGGGGCTGCATTTGAGTCCTCACTCATACAAGAACTCTGCCAACTGTATGGATGCCAGAAAAGCCGCACCACAACATATCACCTACGAGATAATGGGGTTTGTGAGAAGTTTAATCAAACCCTGTTGAGGTTGTTAGGTTCATTGGCTGAGACAGATCAGTTAAGATGGCCCGATCGTCTGCCTGCTCTCCTCCAGGCCTCCAACAACACTGTCCATAGCTCCACGAAAATGACCCCTCACTATGTGGTGTTTGGCAGGCATTGATTGGGTCACCGGCCTAAGTCCCACAGTGGAGTCCCAGACACTACAAGGTTGGGTGAGGCAAGATCAGAGAGCCCTGAACCATGCATATGAATGCGCCAAGAGGGGGGCCCAACAACGGCAAGAACAGGACCAGGGTCATTACAATCAGCAGGCTAAAATAGCCCCCTTACTCCCAGGTGAAAGGGTCCTCATCCGTAACTACCGCAGGAGAGCACGGGGCAAACTTGCTCCAAGATGGACCCCAGATCCATTTGAGGTAGTGACGCAGCTGCGAGATGGCCATCCAGTCTATGTCCTTCGGCCAGAGGGTAAGGGAGCACCCACACGTACAGTACACCTGAATAACCTTAGGCCGTGCCCTCTCAGTGTGTTACAGGAAGATGCCGTGCCACTTGGACCAGACGGTGGTAGAGAAATCAAATTTGTTGCCACCCCCAACCTGGTGACTTCCTGGCTTAGTCATCAGTTCCACTGAGGACTCTGCATTACAGACTGTAGACCCAGCACTGGCCGAGCCACCTGACCCTCCACAGAACCCAGCAGCTCCCACGGGTGGACTAGAATCCCCCGAGATACGACGCTCACAGCGAGCTAATATTTGGCGTCCGCCGGTCAGGTATTGTGACAAGTAACTGGTCGGGACGACCTGGGATAAAGGAGGGGGGTAAATGTCAAGGTTGGACCTTTTCTTAAAGCTTAATTCTTGATCAGTAATGGTTTCATATTTTTATTTTGCACGAGTTGAACTATTTGACATTTGCGTCGATTTTTAGTTTGGGTTTTATTTTTCACCTGCCGTGTTCTTAATTGCTTGAGTGGAGAAACCTGGACATGATTAAGAACAGCTGATATCAGTTAGGACTCCACACCCCCTGGCTCTGGATTGAGTAGTAAGGAGCCTTTCTCAAGGACTGAGCAAGGATAATCAGGAGGGCAAGCAGCAGACCAAGCAGAGCAGAAGGGATGGAGGATGGAACAGAGGCTAAGCTGCAGTACAGGCGGGACTGAATGAGTCGGAGGAAGCTGCTGCAGGCAGAGAGCCAGGGAGGCTGCGAGGTTGACCCAGCCTGGAGGAGACTACAATTTATTAATAAAATTGTCTCATATATATATATATATATATATATATATATATAGACAATTTTATTAATAAAATTGTAAACCCTGCTCTGTGCATGCTCCTTTTTTGACAGTGGAAACCCTTTTTGTGCTGGAATTAAAAGAACCCTCACACTATTGTGTGACATTAACCAGTTATCAAAATTAAAACTCAAAAATTAGGAAAAATTATAAACTAAATTAGAAGCATCAACTGAAAAAGGCATAAACTAAACGGAGTTAATTTGGCAAAAAGAACAGTCGATCATGTGTTGCACCAGGCGGGGCAAAATCCCAGCAGCTGGGAGTTCTGGGCTGAACTTATACGCCCCCAGAGGGTGCTAGCTCCAGGTGGCGGGTTTTAACAATTGACTAAAAAAAAAAGAAAAAAGTAAACTTGGATTTGTCAGGCTGTCTCCGACCCGTACAAAAACACAAGGGCGTCCCATTCCCCAACGCTGGGGCATAACCTCACACCCTCCCGGTCCTACTCCGCCCCCACCGCGGGATCCTCTGCAGGGGACTGGAGCTCAACCTCTGGCGAACGTGCAGGCTGGGACCCTGACGGACAGCCAGAGGGCTGCACGGACTGGAGCTGGACCTCAGGCGGACGACCAGAGGGCTGCACGGACTGGAGCTGGACCACAGGCG
>JBAMHW010000007.1:15939069-15957802 GCA_037177495.1 Rhadinocentrus ornatus | reverse complement strand
GACGGCCAGAGGGCTGCACGGACTGGAGCTGGACCACAGGCGGACGGCCAGAGGGCTGCACGGACTGGAGCTGGACCACAGGCGGACGGCCAGAGGGCTGCACGGACTGGAGCTGGACCCCAGACGGACGGCCAGAGGGCTGCACGGACTGGAGCTGGACCCCACTGGAGCAGGCGTGGGAGGCTCCGAAGCCGGACAGGTCCGGGGAGCAGGCGTGGGAAGCTGCGGACCCAGGCAGGACCGGGGAGCAGGCGTCAGACGCTGTACAGACTAGAACAGACCGTGGCAGGGGTGTCAGATGCTGTAAAGCCGAAGACAGTACTGGAGACACCGGCGTGGAAGCCAGAGGCGGCACTGGACAAACAGGCGTGGAAGCCGGAAGCGACACTGGACATACAGGCATGGAAGGCGGAAGTGACCATGGAGACATAGACAGCAGTCTCAGACTCTCTGACTGAGCAACAGAATACACCACCCAAGCCTCCTCTACCAGCTTAACCAGACCCGGAAACGTGAGCAGGGTTGTTGAAGCAGGGATACATGGAAAACCTGCTGGATTGCGGCCCTCGTAGGACTGGATTGAGGCGTTATTCTTGATGCATTTCATGTAACCATGACAACCCTACATTACAAATAGAATATTGTGCTTATTTAGATATTTGGTTAGAAAACAGTAAAAAAACAACACATTTTTAAAAACCAGCTGTCAATTCTTGAGAACTGCTTGTGTTTGGGGTCAGTTCGCTATCACATCAAACAAATGAGAGTCAGATTTATTAGAGCATATTTGTTTGTTTGAGATTTTAATTGCTTGGAAAACTTATTCAGCAGAATGACTGACTAACTGCAGTAGCTCCAAACTAAACTCAGAATTTGAGCTACTTGTCTGCACTGAAGTTGTGCAGTGCTTGATTTTGGTCATGCATGACTTCACATCAGGACAAAAACAGAATTTTTAATACTGGTCCTCTGCCGGAGTATTTACAAACTTTTCTAGAGATGAAACAAACTCTTTCCCACACTCAAAAATGTGATGGGCCACATCCTTATAAGTGGAGGCTGAGTGGCCTCAGGAGCGACCATGGTTGAGTTAAGGTCTATCATTCCCTGTGACAGCCATTTACCTCCACACTGCACTGACTCTCTCTCTGATCAATGAGCAAGACATTGTTGGATTGCCTACAGGAGGGAGGGGCTGTCACTGATGGTTGACAGATATACAGTGAGAGAAGGAGAGATTTAAAAAGTACGAGAGAAACTACTGATATGGCTTTGTTTTGAGTTTTTTGGTGGCTTAGGGATAATGCCGCTGCTACAGTTATATTAAAGTGCAGCAGAATTCTGAATCAGTGAGAAATCAGTTTGAAGACATTTGTCGGTTCTGGAAATATCTCCCTTTTGAATGAAGAAGTGGAAGATTAGTTTAAATTTTGGCAGTAAGTGTGCATCTTGTAACAATGAAACACGGAAAAAATTATTCATAATGGAACATGAAAACAGTCAGAAAAAAAGTGAGATGTTGATTTCTTTGTTTGGCTGGTTATAAGCCTGTGAAAGATTATGGAAGGTTTGCTTCAAAGAAGTCTGAAGAGCATAGTTTACTATAATAACGTGCTAATTCAGCACAGCTCTAGTGCACTACACCTCCTCAGCTGGGTTACCATAGTTATGAACTTAAGTTTCATTGTTGTCTAAACAGTATTATCAAGAGCTAAAGAATGGCACTAAATAACTTTAATTTTTCTATTCCCACTGAAGTACTTTGTTCTATGATTATTTAAATGTTAGTTTCTTGTTGCCTGATAAGTCTTAAGCAGCCACTATCTGAATGACAATACTTTGCTTTAAGGTGTTTCTTTAACTTCACTTCTGATGACATGTTCATGTTGTTTGTATCTTGTTGAACTGAATGTTGTACTTATGGCCGGTGGTATGAAGCTGTCCCTGAGCCTGGTGGTACGGGCTTGAACGCTGCGAAACTGTCGGCCAGATGGTAGCAGACAGTGACTGAGGTGGCTGGGGTCTTTAATGATTTTGGTGGCCTTCCTCCTACACTGCTGGGTGAAGAGGTCCTCCATGGATGGCAGGACCGCCCCGGTGATGTGCTGAGCAGTTTTCACCACCCTCTGCAGAGCCTTGCGGTGGAGGGCAGTGCAGCTGCTGCACCAGGCGATGCAGCCAGTCAGGATACTCTCAATAGTGCACCTATAAAAGTTGCAGAGTATCCTTGAGTCCATCTTGAGCCTCCGTAGCCTGCGGAGGAAGAAAAGCCTGTGTCTGGCTGACTTTGTAATAAAGTCCGTGTGATGAGTCCAGGTGAGGTCCTCACTGATGTGGACCCCAAGGAACCTGAAACTGTTGACCCTTTCCACTGTAGCCCCATTGATGGAAAGGGGGGCGTGTCCCTCCCTCTGCCTCCTCCTGAAATCCTTAATCAGTTCCTTAGTTTTGTTGACGTTAAGATGGAGATTGTTGTCCTGGCACCAAAATGTCAGGTCTCTGACCTCCTCTCTGCAGGCCGTCTCGTCATTGCCGGTGATTAGGCCAATCATATTGTCAGCAAATTTAACAATGGTATTGGAGCTGTGGGTGGACACGCAATCATGCCTGTTCAAGGAGTACAGCAGAGGACTGAGCACACAGTCCTGGGGGGCGCTGGTGTTCAGAGTCAGGGTGGAGGATGTGATGCCGCCCCTCCGCACAGCCTGTGGTCTGCCTGTCAGGAGGTTCAGGAGGGCACAATGGTGTTAAATGCTGAGCTGTAGTCAATAAACAACATTCTCACATATGTGTCCCTCTGGTCCAGATGGGAAAGGGCAGTGTGGAGGGTGAAAGAGATGGCATCTTCAGTTGACCTATTGGGCCTGTAGGCAAACTGAAGTGGGTCCATTAAGTCCGGGATGGAAGAAATGATGAATGATTTGACTAACCACTCAAAGCACTTCATGATGGTGGAAGTGAGTTCTACTGGGCGGTAGTCATTTAGGCAAAGGATTTTGGTTCTCTTGGGGACAATGATGATCTTCTTGAAGCATGTGGGGACTACAGACTGGAGCAGTGACATAATGTAAATGTCTGAACAGACATCTGCCAGCTGCCACCTTGAGAGCTCTGCCGGGTATGCCCGCAGGTCCAGTAGCCTTATGTGTGTTTATGCTTTTTAAAGTTCTGCACACGTCTATCCTGGATAGTCAATAGACGTGGCAGTGGTGAGCCTTTTGTACCTCTGCATCTGTAGAGGTGCTCTGAAAGCGGGCATAAAAGGTGTTCAGATCTTCAGGCAGAAATGCAGACATCACGTCAGTACTGCTGGCCTTCTTTTTGTAGTCTGTAAGAGTTTTTATGTGGCCCTCATGGTCCTGGTGTTGGAGCCCTTGTAATAAGACTCTACTTTGTCCCTATACTGTCTCTTTGCAGTACAGATAGCCCTCCAGAGCGCGTACCTAAACTTCCTGTACTCCGCACCTGAGTTATGGGCGTCTGTCCATGCTTTAGGTTTAGCATGGACTTCACCGTTAACCCAGGGCTTCTGATTTATAAATGTCTGCACAGTAATCCTCGGTACAACATCATTTATGCATTTCCCGATGTAACCTTTGGCCGCGTCTGTGTATGTGTTCATATCAGTATCCTTAAACACACCCCACCCCGTCGTGCTGAAGCAGTCTTGCAGAGCCGAGTCTGATTGGACAGACCACTGCTGAATGGTCCGCGTCACTGGTCTGTGGCACTACAATTTCTGTCTATAGAAAGGCAGCAGCAGAACTGAGACGTGATCAGATTTCCCAAAAGAAGAGCGAGGGAGGGCCTTATGCGTGTTTGCGTAAGGGGTGTAAACATGATCGAGTGTGTTATTGCCACGTGTAGAACAACTGATGTGTTGGTGGTATCTCGGCAGGACTTTCCTCTGGTCAGCGCTGTTAAAATCCCTGGCTACAATAAACGCAGCCTCCAGACATGAAGTCTGCCCTGTCGATAACTTCAAACAGTTCTTCCATGGCCTCGTTGGTATTAGCATGTGGCGGAACATACACTACTGTCATAACAACCGACGTGAACTCGCGCGGAGGATAATAAGGCCGGCATCTGATCATGAGGTGCTCCAGGTCTGGAGTACAGCCCATAGAAATAATTCCCTCATCTAAGCACTACTTGTTCACCATGATACAGACACCACCTACCTTGCTCTTTCCTGAATGTATAGTCCGGTCCAGCCAATAAACGGAGAGTCCCTTGGGAACAATGGCGTAGATCGAGGGGTTGAGCCAAGTTTCTGTTAAAGCAAAAACGTTAAAGATGTTAATCTCCTGTTGACACGCCATCCTGCTCCGAAGTTCATCCAGCTTGTTGTCCAATGACTGAACATTTGCCAGAATAATATTCGGTAAAGAAGGCCGATTCCCCCGTTTCCTCAGCCAAGACTCCAGCTCATGACCCTCTTTTCCTCTGCTACCTCCGCCGCTTAGGTACAACAACAGGTAGGCACCTCCATGGAGATTCCTCGTTGTAAGCTGGTGGCGTTGGTGGCGATAAAAGTTTTTTCCATCACCGATCTGATGCATAGTAATTTACCTCTTTCAAACTGATCGGGCTCACTTTAGCAGGTTCCATAACTAAGAAAAGAATGAATAAAAAGGAGAATAGGAATAAAAAACATTAAGGGAGAGCACTTGAGACGCAGCAGACATTCTCAACGAGTGGTTTACTCTGGTTACCATATTTTTTACCCAGACAACAGCTCAAATGTGGCGGCGATAACTGTCAGATTGAATTAAACGAATGGTAAAAGGGCAAAAAAAAAAAAAAAAAAAAAGAAGAGAAAAAATAAAAAAGTAAGCCTGGAAAATGTAGATCTAATGAGTATACACTGACTGAACAGACTTCAGAGATGAACAAAACAACCTGGCAAAGATTACAGAAAGACATTGAACCTTTTAAAAACTACATCACATGGTTGTGAATTATAATATGAGGAAATAACGTGCTGTATCCATTGAAACAAAGCTAATGGAAATTCAATTAGCCTCTTTTTTTTGTTGGACACCCTGTTTTCTTGCTAAACATGTAACATGAAGACCCACAAAAGCTAATTTTCCAGGGCAGGACTTGATATCAGTGGAGCAGCACCATTGGAATACCTTTAATCAAAGGACTCAGGTTTTAATCAGGATTTTAATAACTTTGATCAAAGGACTCGGGAGTTGAATAAACAGATCCAGTGGTCTGCTATTTGGTGTTTTTAGCTTGTCTGTTTTTTTGATAGGATTACTCAAATAGTTATGGATAGAGTGAATTTTTTAGAGGCAAGATATGGACCAATTTAGATATTATAAAGTTTTGCATTTGAACCACATTAAAAAATTTATAATATGGGACCTTAAATAAAATGATCAGAAACAGAAACTGGACAACTGAAACTAAGACGTGGACTGAGGACAACTAACAAGGAACGGGTGAAGTGAGTTAGTTGATTTAAACCAGGTTAGCTGGCGAGCAGGAAGCAAAACAAAAAAAACAAAAAACAGGAAAATCTCAAATCGATTAGACCTAAAACCCCAAACCAGAACCCACATATCATGACAGGTTTAGCTAAATACCAGCAATACTTGTCAAAATTTGGAAAAGTGTACGTTTTAGTTTTTTTAATAGCATCCATGTAAAATCGCCAACCTGTTAACATTCAGTAGTGATGATGGTGGTGTCTTTATCCTTAAGGTGGGATTAATCATCATGTAATCTAGTCATTTGAGGAGATTGTTAACATCATGTAACGCTGCATCATAAAGCTGTGATCGTTTTATGTCTTTTTTGGAGATTAGACTGCTAAATACACAAGGAAGAGATGTAATGAGTTACTGTTGAAACAGGACAGGACAGTCTTTTGAATTTAAACAAGAAATATACATAAAAATGTATTGATGATAGGGGTGAAGATAGTCTAACCTGGCATTCAAATAGATACATAGTACAAGGATTTCACCTTAAAGTGCAACTTTGAAATTACATTGAAGTTTGTCTACAGAAGATTTGTGAAAATATGAAATAAGACATTCTGTATTACCCTGAAAATGCAAATGAAATATAGTGGAAGTCATACCATGTTAGAAAACCAATACTGTGATTAATTAGTCTGTATCTGCTTTGAATTGTTCTTTTTCCCATATGCAAAAACACAAACAAATTGCTTATGAGAATTTGATTTCCTATTTCTATTATTCTCATAATGGTAATTCACTTTCAAAAAACATTGATTAATGGCTCTAAGAAAAACAAGCTGCTTTTGTAGCTTGAGAGCTGAGCCAAGTTTCACATTTGCACTTTTATAATTTAACAATAGGTCCTTTGAGATTGCAAAATGTCACAGATATTGTAAATTATTGTACTACTGGTTTTCCCATATATTTTCTCCCCGATATATCTGTCCTTAAAAGGGTTCTTACACCTTTCCATACAGGATTGAAGTTTATGGATATTATCCCTTACATTCTCTAAAGATAAGGAAACTGCCTGAAATAGCATTTGGTCTATCAGCAAACTCTTTTTTTCTAAGAATTTCCGTCACTTTAAATGTGATAGAAAGCAACTAGGTTGAAATTTCTTTGAACGTTCTTTACTAAGTTGGTCTCTCCTCATCTTTTACTGGGTCCTACCCCTAAGGCAGGGGGTAAATATTAAAAGCAGTATCTGAGAAATTTCTCAGGACTAAAGGAAGAAAGCAGAACCATCTTCAAATTTGGTTCTTGGGGAATCATTTTATTAATACATTTAATCTGCGTGAAATCAGCTTTGATGAATGGAGTTTGAACCCTTTTGCATCTGTTAAATTACAGTTGTTTCCTTTATAGGCAACCTGACATGGAGCTTAATTTAATCCCTAAACAGCCCTTATCTTGTTAAACCTCAGTTTCAGAGTGACCGTGATGGAAACCTTATCCCCATGACATGTCCAAACAGCTCATTAGATTTTCTCATTTCAAAAAGCCTTAATGCTAAGATAGATGTGAAGTGTATTTATTTTGTTTAAAGCAGTGAGGCTTGTTCAATGCTCTATAAAAATTTTGTCATTTTCACTCAACTTCACTTGTGTCCTAGCATCTCATGTAAGTCTGATGCATTGCTGTTAGACCAACAGAAGCAATTGCTTTTTGAGCTGTACAGAGGTGCACTTTCACATAGAGATACTTTTACATCAGAATGTGCTGCATAATGGTGCTTTTCTGAACTATTGCCATGGCAGTAGAAAGCTCAGAGTTGAGCATTGACAATGTTAAACATTGTCAATGTGCACTCAAACTACTGGCAACTTTGATGGCTTTTTTTCTTTCCCAGATGATGTTGAGTGTTGTCAGAGACTCAATGCATTAAGAGAAAGTAGTCTGTTGTCAATACAAAGCTTTAAACAAGTTCTCCATCTTTTGTCTTTTACTACTTAATGTCTTAACTGTATTGCTGTTACTGCATCAATACAGCTATTTATTATTTAGATCCATATTATTTAGTCCAGATATTGGCAACTTGAACACAGTGACTTGTACTCCTGAGTCTTTTGGAGCAAACATTATAAATATATAAAGTAAATACCTTTAGTAGGAAAGCAATTAAATAGTGAAAAACTAATTTCTGATAAGTGCAAGTAAAAATATCTGGGGTGCAGCATATCTTGGCAATCAATTTGCTGATTAGACCTAAATCTGATCAGGTTTTCTTTCAAATGAAGGAATAAGTATTAAATATAAGTGTTTAAATACAACAATGACAATGTCATACTACTTTTTAACATTATCCTTAGCTAGCTAAACACTTTTCACAGCAAACCTGTTATTTAAGCTATTTTAAGATTTAAAATTGTTGGAAAATTAATGGTTTTGTACTACATGTCTTGGTTTTCCATAGATAGCCATTTCAACATCACACACCTTAGAAAGACAGACAGCTATATGCATTTTGCTGTAAAGAGCGAGCTGACAGATTTCTTTTCCCCTTTGAAGGGCTAACAAAAAATTATAAGCAGTGATGTGATTGAAATAAATAGCATTATTAATCGAGTTACTTTTTTCAGTAACGGGTAATCTAACTAATGACCTTTTTAATCATTACAACACTGTTGCCTTTACTGAGGACAAAATGTTACTGACTGAATGTTAGAGATACACAAGATTCATTTTTGTTTTGGATAAACAGAAGTTTCGCATTTGTTCGGACTATGTTGTGCTATTGCTACAGTAGAGAGAAGGCGCAGTGATATGGTATGGAAACTGTAGAATACACTCAATGTTTGAATGGAAGAGTTGCTGTGTTCTGATGTGACCGGGTGCAAGCTAAGAATAAAGCAGCGTCATGTGTTCAAGCCAGAAGTTGTCCCTGAATTAGTTTTATGACCCGAATTCATTTAACAGTCAACAGTTAATGCTGAAGATCATATATGTTACACTATAATCCTGCACACTGATGCTGTCTTCATCCGACCGGGGGCCCATCTGACCGGGGGCTTATTATAACAACTACATGGCCTAAGTGATAATGACTGATGAAGAGTAAAACATCATGGCAGACTTGGGTAAGTCAGTGTGCATAGCTACACACACATGCACACAACCACACACACAAATGAGCAAGAGACACACACAACAGCAAGTACAGAGAAAGCAAGGGAACGGTTTTAATCTGGAACCATAGACATCACTCACAGATATAAAATACATGAAATCTTCATCATGACCAGAAACGGTTAGAATCACGTGGTGAGGAAACAGAGCCTCGACATCCAGCAGCCTGAGATTAGTGTAGATTATTTTTCTGTTTGTGATTTATTCCATTAGGTTTTCATTTTATTCATTAGTCTGATCTTATATTCAGTTTTATTATGACTAAACAAACATGCAGATGAATTTGAAGTTCCGTTATAGAGAACATTATTCTTATAATGGTGTAACTCTGTTACTTTTTGCAAGAAGTAACTAGTAACTATAATTATTTACTTTTTTAAAGTAATCAATCAGTCAACCAAACTTTATTTATAAAGCACTTTTCATACAATGAAATGTAACAAAAAGTGCTTTAGAAATTTTAAAAGAATTAAAAAGAATAGCCCACCAACCCCCTTCCCACCATTCTCCCTGCCCTCCATCTCCATCATCACATGTACATATTCACACACACACAGTCAGATTAATATGAGGCCGAGCACAGAGGAGCACAAAGTAATGTGCCCAACACTGATTACAAGACACTTTGTCATTTATTAAACTTACAAATAATGACAAATAACATATGAGTGGACAGATGAACAGTTTCGAGTCTGATAGCACTTTACTAACAAGGAATACAGCACAACAGTTCACTGGTTTAGCTAAATGTATTTGAAAATGTAGACAAGGTTATGGATGGCTTGGAAGATTCTTTGATTGAATAATCAGGGGTATCATGTAATTGAAGGCTGGGAGGAGGAGACTCAGGATGGGTTAGGATCCCACAAATGGAGAAGGAAGGGGAAATGAATGTTTGGGAAAAGGATGTGGGATAAAAAGGAGAATGGAGGTTGAATGGATCAGGGGACATGAAGTAGGGAGAGAGAGGATGGATGAATGGATTGATGGATGGATGGATGGATGGATGGATGGATGGATGGATGGATGGATGGATGGATGGAAAGTGTGGTAGATGGGGGGAATGAAAAACAACGGGGCACAGTGGGTTTGGAGGATGGGTTTGAAAGGAAGAGATGCATAATGGATCAACCAGGCATAAGAAAGCTCACCTGCTGAGGAGTAGCTGAAGTGTAACCCTGCTCTGGCACTTAAGTTAACAGTTTAACTTAATTTCACATGTGAGACAAATATTTCTACATCATTTAAAACTTTTAAAGAAAAAAAATGGCACAGAACTCTCAAATGATCAAAAGTTAACCAAGTGAACAAAAGTAATCACAAACTAGAGCAACATCTGTCTTAATGCTGATGAAACATTACTGTTTATTTGAGGCGAAAGAAAACAAGACATTTTTCCCCAGAAGATATAGTCAACCATGAACACAATAACAGATGGAAAATTGAAGTGAAACAAAATGGGAATTACTTAAGGGAACATTTTAAACATTTGCAAGACAGGCGTAAAAACTAATGAAAAATAATTTTTTTTTAAAATAAATCATGCCTGGGACACATATGAGAAAGTTCTGAGACCTTGTAGAACTAATTTATCCATGAAATGTGATACAATTATGTGCATGTGCAACATCTGCTCCTAATCACGACTATGTATCTTTAAATCTTTAGAGAATAAAATTAATTCTAGCTTTACTTATCTCTGAATTTCAGATTTACCTCTCACATCAGCCTAACTGCTTTCGCTGGACAGCCTCGTATTTTAGTAGGGGTGAGGTGTGTACAGTATCTGGGTGACTGTTTTACAATTGCAAAAATAAGTTGATTTGATGAACAGCATGAAGAAATGTGGTGTATGCCATTGTTAGAGTCAGCAAAAAGCTGGCAACCTCGGGGTGTTTTTGCATTGGCTCTGGTGCTCTCTGGGGCTCCACCACCTGATTGATGGAGCTGTTTGTCCTTAATCACTACAGAGATAATGTATTGTGCAAGGAACATTGGAATAACTAATGACTCTGCAGCAGCAGGTGCACAAGAGTTTCAGTAGCAACTCAATCTTCAAGTTGACTAATTTTTCCACCACTATTTTTTTCCACCCCATGGCTTCCTTTAGAGTGCAGGTGAAAGATTTTCAGAGCCTTTAAAATATTTTACCAAAAATTGTTACCTAATTTTTAAGTCACACTCAATCTGTACACAACATTGTCAGAGTAAACATAGATTTTGGAACAGCTTTAAAAAAAAACTTATTGGGACACTTGCAACCGTGCTCTTGTTAATTTGATTTCTGTCCGTGTCCTTTTGCAAATTAAACGAAAAAATTATATGGGCTTACTGAATTGGATTACTGTAATTAAGCAGATATAAGTCAGTCAAAAATACATTTATATTAGCGCTCACATTTGACGCTGATGAGTAAAAAAAACAAGCCCTGGGTCCAGAAAATTGTCTGCAGACATGTGAGACAGGATTCTACCAAGGCTGGAGATAATCAATTTTCTTTGAATGCCTTTAAGAATAGTCTCCATTATTTTAAGATGAAGAAATGTCTGGTATCTGTCTTAGTACAGCTAGCTGATTGGGAGAACAGGGGATTGTCAGGTAACCAGAAGCCAATCTCTTACACATCCGTCTTATTTTAAGATAAGAGAAGTTTACAAAGGGATAATCATCAAAACAGCACTCCTCCAATCAGACCTTGAAAGTGGAGTGGTTAGATAGAAGTAATTTTAAATTAAAGGTGCATGACAGACTGCTGGCAGTTTTCCAAAAGACTCCTCAGACCTTAAAGGAATATCACCTGATCTCATAACACAGAACTTCAATCATTTGGCCAAAATTTCCTACAGCTCATATGCAGAGGAAGCTGAAGATTGGGAATCACCTCATTAATATTATCACAACAGTCAAACATAACAGGAGCACAATATCACAAGGGTGATTTTTCTGCAACACAGGTTGGTCAGCAGATGGATAAACACTGAACAAGAGAAGAGTAATACATTTTTCCACAGTGATCAGGACTTCAGGCTGGGTCAGTTTAGTATTGTATAGTATAGTATTGTATAATATAGTATTGTGAAGCATGTTACCACGATTGGCACAAGAGTGGCACTGAGAAAACTTTTTGTAATAACTGGAAAAAACCCCAAAAAACAATTTGAACTTTAAGTCATTAATTAGTTCATTTTTACTTTATTTATGCCAGTTGGGAAATTATGCTCTACATTTTACCCATCTCTAATAAATTTATAAAATTAAACAACATACATGGCAGCTGCCATAGTTGTGCCACCATTTCACTATGGTGCCTCTGAATGGACAAATAACTGTGTGGAAAGTTAAAACCTTGTGAGCTTTAAAACATCAATACTGGCTTTGTTTGATAGCTGCTAGAACACTGTTTGGGATTAGTAATGCCTTAAAAGGCACACAGAAGAAGACAGAACACATGTACACAATTTTTAAGTAGTTACACGTAGAGCAGTTATTTCTGCACCTGAGGCCAGTGGATCCAGTCACAGATGAAAACATGTTCATGGCTAGAGGAATTTTGGCTGCTGATGGCCACTGTCCATTCATAACCTGTGCATGGAATTTGAGGTAATTTCAATGCCCATCTTTACAACTAAATTTCAGTAAGTCTTACACACTGTTCATTAGGATAAAGCTGAATAATAAACCAGTTTGAAAAGCATTTATATACTGAATAAGAATGAGGCTGTGGTTCCCTCTAGAAAGTCTGGGCTTGCCAGCAACTCAATTCTGCATGATCTGATTGTTCAGCTTTCTGACCTTTTGGGGCTTTGCAAAGCTGAGCAATCAGGATTTTGCAGTGACTTATCTGAATCAGCAGATAAGTCCATTTTAGTAAGCTGCTATCTGTTCAGTTTCAGGTTTTTGTGGTAAATCAAAACACTGAAGGATTGCCCATCTGGAAATGCAAAAGCAAACATTGGTTGCTAAATTGAAAGAGTACAGCTTTCAATAATAACAGAAGACTGAATAAAAAGGTTCCTTTAAAACAATACAACGAAGACAGTTTAAAAATTGAAAAGGAAAGTAAATGATCTTGAGTATCCTAAGTAGAGAAATGACGAGATGAATAGATGGAAGAAGCTGGTTTCTGTTCACAGGGGATATTCCTGTGACTACATCACAGCATTTTTTTTTTTACTTCTCTTCTCGTATATCATGTTGGAAAAACTAGTTCTCTGTTACATGAACATCGTGCCATATTTTAGCATATGACAGCTGCAATTTAAGATCACATTCAAGAAATATGAACACTCAGAATAAAATGCAGGCCACCCTCCTTCAGTTTCCCTATCTTTTATAACAAAAAGGTTGTGGAGAAATTTTTGTGGAAGCTTTGGAGCAGAAACATTGTAAGCAGTATTTCCTTCACTGCATAGTAACTTTTCTCAAGAGACAAAGTGATGCATTTTTCTTTCTCCAGCAATGCCAGGATAAACAATTGAAAATAGCACAACACAAGCTATGATGAATTATGGTAGGGACAAAGCACAGTACATCAGATTGTGTCCACTGAGGCTGCACGATGGCCTGAAACTGCTGCATGCAGCACGAGGAAATGTAGCATGTAGAAACTTCCTAAAACTGTGGATGCATAATTATGAGGCTCATGTTGGTACAAAGTTGCGCTTAAGGCAAAAACCCAAACGTGTCAGCTTCTTAATCCTGCTGATTCTGAATAGACAAAGAAAAGATAAAAATTTCCTGAGATCTGGATCATGAACCTTACAGGTAAGGAACTCCTTAGGAAAGCTGAGATCAATCAATGTCTGCACCAAGATGTAGCATGAAGAAACACAATAAAGAAAATTTAAAAAACAAATTGTCCGCTCTCAACAAAGTGAAGAACAAAAAAAGAAAAGACAAGAGCATCTGTCACCCAAATCTCTTTATTTTTGTTTCATTGCTAACAAAAATGGCTTGCTCAAATATAATAGGCTGCCATTCAAACACCAAAAGATATTCCACCATCTGAGTTTGAGAAAGTAATGTCTTAATGTGAGCACTGGAATGGGAAAATTGGGTAGATATAGACTCAGAGGGCTGATGAACAACAATAACTGTGTTAATTTGTAAAAATAAAATAATGAATTAAAAAAGCACGCTGTTTTCTTCCAATGTAGCATTTTAAAAGCAATTTTTGCACACAATGAATTAAATTTTTCTTTTTAAGTGTATATGCTGTTTGAATCTTGCTCTCAGAAACACTTGGAGCTGCAAGTCAAATATCAAAAGTATCAAACTATATAAGTACAAGTGAATTGAGTTTACTTACCTCAGTATAAAGATGGTTTGGACCACACTGAAGGATTAAAACTTCATAGCCTTCAAAGACTTTCCAATGCAACCAAAAGAGCTCTGACTATAGTTGGATCATGGGCAAAGAAGGCTGGAAATATTCCTAAAGTTTTGGGTCTTTGTGCATTGGGTTTGATTTCCACAGATGCCACAAGATTTAATCAGATTGGTTTCTGGAAAATTTGAAGGCTGGGGGAACATGTTAGACTTTACAATGTGATCTCATTTGGCTCAAAAACAGTACAATTGCCACATTTCCTTTTTTAAACTCTTGTATAATACCAGCAGATTTACCAGACATGTTGAGAAATACATTTTGCTCATATGTAAAATAATTATAGTTTCACAATTCAAGCTAAAAAATTGTGAGAGAATGTTTTTGGTTGGCAGTTTTTTTGTGTGGAACATTCTCTCACGTGGTGGAAAATGTCAACCATGACAGCCATGCAGTCCATGACACTTTCTTCCACAACCATGCATTTTAAGATATCCAAACCTAACTAAATACATTAACTGTAACATTGACTGTGGACCTTTGATTCCAGGATACTATTTTTTCTGTCCAATACCAATTCTGATACCTAAGGTTTAGGGATCTGTCCATACCAAGTAGCAATCCATTACCTGTGTTATTTTATTAAGAGGGCTATTAAATAAATAACTATAAATTGTAAAACATTTTCTGTGGGTTTCTGACTTTTTTTACGAGTCCCTCATGTTTTTAAAAAGCATTTGTGTTTATTATTGCTGTGGTGTGTTGTACTTTTCCTTTAAAGCACCAAACTCCTCGTGCTCTTTCACTTGATGACAACCAAAATGCTTTAGAACAGGGCTACTCAATTCGATGCTATGAGGGCCGCAATCCAGCAGGTTTTCCATGTATCCCTGCACACAAAACAAACAACTTATTCTGTTTTTCTTACAGCTTGTGGCTCTGGATTGGAAACAATCCTTGATTATAGGAACAGACCCTCCTTTTAGCAAAAGCCTGGTCGCAAATCCCTTGTTGTACCTGCTTTTATTCATCCAGCAGTCTTTGGTGAAGTCACAAAAACAAACAATGGCACAACTCTATGGCTGGCTCCCAAAAACAAAATCCATCCATTGCTGTCTAAACATTGTTTCCTTCAGGAATTTGAACAAAGGCCGAAGACGCATTTTTGGGTCACACGTTTACACTGAAAATGTTACGGTGTATTATCTTGTACCTTACACTGAGCAGAGAAGGTGGGTTTGCATTCTTGTCAAGAACGTACACAATCTGGAGGGATGACCAATAACTAAGTACCCCCCGGGACGTCACTTAAATATCGAAGTAGAAAAAACTCTCTAAAACATATTGTTTTCAGCGCCCTGGAAATTGAAAGTAGACACTGGAAAACTTAACATGTGTTTATGTGATAAAAAATGGCACCGCTCACTTGACTGATGAGTATTCAACACTATAAAATTGTAGAAATAAATAAATAAATAAAAAAGAAATAGCATAAAAGGGTCCCTTTAAGAAAGACCTTTGTTATTTCATCAAAACAATCACATACCATATTTTGCGTCTTTTGCAGTATTAGATTTAGGCTCCTAAACTTTGCCTGTTTACAGTCCAGGGTAATTTTGAGCATTTAATAAAAAGTTTTTTATGAAATACTTCAGACTAAGAGCCTGATTTATTTTAAAATGACCTAAGTCATATACACACAACATCTTGGTAACTTTCCATTGGCTTGAAAGGGCTTTTTCAGGAATCATACATTGGAATATTTGCCGTGTTTGCTGTAAACATTCTCACCCGGACAGACCTCCGTTGTGCAGACTCTTTCAAATACACAGAGGATGCTCTATGAAAGGATACACTATGTGATCCAAAAGGAAGCTCTTGTACCTGAGTGTTTACCACCGTGAGCATATCAGGGTCACTCTTGTTTGGATAACTTTGTGGATTTTTGTGCATGCAGCACATTTAGAGACCAAATTTTGTACAGCTGCCTCACCCCCAGCCCAACTTCTTGTGGAATGGATTGTGGTCAGCACTTACAAGGAAATGATATATCACCAGGTTTTACATTCCAAAAAGAAGGCAAAACAGCTTTCAATCATGTTGTTAATTATATACTCTCTCCTTTGCTTGCCAGTAAAATGCAGGCTGAAGAGAGCAGTGCATTAATTCTTCATCTTTTTGTTCATGGAAGAACAATAAATTTGCATTTTCTCATGTGCATAAAATATTATTCGTTTTATCGCTGTTTAAATAAGAATCTCATAATCTTTTTGTCCTTTAGAAGTCAACTGAGATGCTTTTACAAAAGATGCCTGAAAAGAGGAAAATGATCACTACATAGATAAAACAAAAACCCAGTGAAAGACATCCTCGTTTGGTTCCTGTCAAGGCTCATTTGGTCACCTCTCATGCTTATGCGAGTCCTCATTGCCTTCCCACCATGTGAACTCTCATCTACATTCACAGCCCTTCTCTGCCTGTGGTCCTGCATCCAAACACCTTCCCGAAGGGGTCTAATGTTTGCATTTTACTGCATCACTCATTGATTTGGCTGAGGACCTCTGTCTGGGCCAGCCCAATCTGAATCCCTCTTCAAGCTGCAGGTTTCAGGTCTTATACAGTTCAGATACCCTTTGGATTAATTTTTGATCCCATGGATATAAACCAGTGTTATTAAATAAGATTACTTCATCAGTGTAGGTGAAGAAATTGTCAATATCGTCCTCAGTGTACATGGCCTTTGGCAAGACTCTTACTAACACAGCGTGAGGCGAGTTAGAGAAAACAACCATTTCAAAGCCCAGATGGTTTTTTTTTTTCAATTTTGCGTTATTTAATACAAGGCAAAAATGATACAGAATAATACACACTATTCATTGTAATGGATCAGCATAAATTAATTATATAACTGACTGAAATAAAAGTTAAAATAATCTATCTGATGTTAGTTAGAGACAGAAAGAAGGCCATCGACCACACAAAGGGATCACACTAACAATGGCACCAATCATCTCCCCTCACATAAACACACACACATACACACTCCATCTTTAATTTCACTACATTGATCATTGAATATCAAATTGGCTTGACGATGGCCTCCTGCATGCAAAATAAACCTATGCAACCTGAGTGGCAATGGTTTCATTCCTGTGTACAGTATCATTTCACCAGTCTTCATGTTGATGTGCTCTCTCACCCTATGTATTTTAGTGAGTAAGATACAGGAATACAATTTTCTGCCTAATTTTCACTGTGAAAAGTCTCGTCAAGCAGACCTTGTCCATGCTCCCAAAGGAGCATCACAACTGCAGCTGACAACTCCCATGGTGCAGCAGTTTCAGAGGAGATAATCTCCCTGTCAGCAGTCTGTCTCTCTTTCAGATGTCAACTGATGCCAACAGTGTGTACAATGAGTTTGCACTCCCACAGAGCTGTCAGCAAATGCTCTTGTCACAATTTTCCATGCTGCTGATTTTAGCAGTTATCACATACAATACTTACTGCACATGTTACAGAATGTTTAGTTCATGAATGCAAGCAACGTGGAAATGGGTGTAATAATCTCTTTATGTAGTTGCTTAATGATGTACTAGGATTTGAAAAAGTTATAACATACATTTAGAAAAATAGCTGGACATATGCTAATTTATCCTGTAGTTAAACAATCATGTAGAATAATGCTAATAGTGCAAATTACAGCATTTCTCACCGTGCAACTGTTAGCATGCTGTAGCCGTTTCCAGCCTTGGCAAAGAAAGAATGGAACTTTTTTCAGTCCCTCTCCCTCCCAAAAGTGGGGGTTCTGACTGGTAAAAACCCAGTACTCAAATTTATGACTCCAGCTTCACAGGTCAGCAAAGGTCCACTCTTCAACAAACTGGGGAGTACTTTGTTAAGTTATATTCAAGACCTGGGAATTTTTTTTTACTTTAACCTCTTAATAAAACATGTAAGGATTCTCTTTGTCTGAAAAGAGAGTAAAAGATTCTGTCATATCATTTTAAAGTTATGTCATTTTAATATATATATATATATACACACGTGTGTTTTATTTTAACAGTGCATATAATCATTATCATTTTGTGTAAGGTTTAATCAACAAGCTTGATTAATTTGTGATCTTAGTAACCTGTGATTATCTTTTTAAGGTATGACATTTATTTGATTTTAATAGTTTCTTTTCAATGTATCGTTTATGGTTTAATAATGTTTCATTGAAGACTTGAATAACTTAGAGATATATAGATGTTCTCATAATGTTTCAATTTGAAACTTTTAAAAGAAATCTGAAAGTAACAGACTGTTATCTGATCTGATCCAAAACCAGCCCACTAGAATTTTTTTTTGTCGAAATAATTAGACCACCACCCAGGGGGCGTAACCCCACTAACAATTTTAAAACTTAGAACAAAGTTTTTTTCTTTGAGTTCTGCTGAGTTTCTCCCTTTTTTTGTGTACTTATTTTTTCCTTCTTCGGGCGCTGTCCTGCGGCTCCGGACCTCCTTGAGACATGTTCTTTCTGACACAGAACCGCTTACCAAAGTCTCTCCAGAAAGACAAAGAGCAGAATTGAGTTTTACCATGATGTAACAGACATCAAAATTTTAAAGGTACAGTGTGTAGCTTTTTTGTTTTTTGTTAGCAAAAATCAAGTATTGCTTTCATAAATACGTATTTTACCAAAGTCTAATCACAGTCCCATTCATATGAAAGCGTTAGTAGCTTATAAATACATAGGTGGCGGCGCACCCAACTGGAGGCTGCCATGTTGCATTGCCATCTTTGAATACAGTAGCCG
>JBAMHW010000007.1:15852945-15877059 GCA_037177495.1 Rhadinocentrus ornatus | reverse complement strand
CATTCCACGTCCCTAGAGCTAGCTTTTGCAGCCGAGGATCAGACCGCCAGGGTCCCCGCCTCTGGCAGCCGCCCAGCACACATTGCACCCGAATGTTGATTAAATAATTGTTTTTACCCAGTCAGTAACATCACTTTAAATATGCCACTTAAGTTGCTATTTGCAGATAGCTGTGATACCTTTTTAGTTTAGAGAATAATTATTGATAATGTTAACACCTCTACAGTTCTACATTTGTGTATAATTGGCATGATGCACTATGTCAGCTGTCTGTAAACATAATTTTCTGATGGATGTTTTCTTAAGCATTTCATCACTACACTCGTCCATCCAGTAAAATTGCTGTTGAAAAGGTTAGTAGTATGTTACAAATTATTATTTGTATCATAATTAAGCATTTTATTGCAAGCAAGCAGGGGACTCTGTGTCACTACTGCTTTATAGACGTGTCTTTTATGACTTTCTTTGGGCATTTTATTTAATTCGTTATGCACCCTTACAGTTGCTACTATATGTTTATTAAGCGTGAACTTATTTTGTTTAGACAACGCTCATACAGTTTTAACCAAGACTTATATCTGATGAACAATGGCTCCACGAGTCTGACCTCAGTAGACAAGGACTATTCGTAACACAGCCTAGTTTAATCTCGCTTATATAGAAGAAACAGTACTGCAACCATTCTGTGTATGTGAGATGACACACATGCAAGCTGCAGTTGGCACATATGTTCAAAAATAAATAAACATGTGGTCTTTTTGTTATATGGCAAGGTGGAAGTGTACTTTCATACCTATTACATTTAGGAAACGTTTATATCCTATTAGGCCTTACGTCCTCCTTTCTTGACTTTGAGTGAAACAGTTTTACATCTTTTCATTTCATGTGCTTAAGTGAGTGATTTTGTATTGCTTGCACATTTTGCTTTAAGCAGAAGCATCCTGGCTGTAGCCTAGTATGTTTTTTCTTATTTTAATGTTGGTCATTAACAGCATGGATTTATGGACATTTGTTTGCTATGTACAATTATACCCTATTTTCAGTATTGACAAAGTAAAGTCACTCTGAATGTGTATAATAGGGTGAATGGGCAAGTGACTTTAGCGTATAAATGTGAATGAATGTTTGGTGGTGGTCAGACAGGCCTTTGGCATGGATTGGCAGCCACGTTTCTGTCAGTCTGCCCCTAGGCATCTTTAGCTGCACATGTGGCTTACCACTACCAGTGTTTGTATGTGTAGTGAATGAATAATGAATTGAAGTGTTTTCCTCGATCTGACATAAGATTAGGCTATACTACTCTGTTACACAGACATGGACACGGAGAAGTCACAAGGCAAACATACAAGGCAGTTAAAGGTTGATGATTAACATTATGTGTAGCATATGTGTTTGTTGTTTTTACAACTTGAGACGCTGTTTCTCTTTTGTATATGTAAGGTTACAACTAGACTGTCATATGAAAGATAGATTTACACATCTATCTATCCATCTATCTATCTGTCTGTCTGTCTGTCTGTCCGTGAAAAGCAACCTCTGTGACAATGGTCTCAGTACCAAAACAAAGTATAGTGACTGATCACGAGAAATTAAAGTAAGAGAGCATGGTCTTAGGGTATCTTTTCTTCTTAAAAACTGTTCTTGTTATTTAGTGTCCTTAGGAAGGGTTTTTATGTAACACCATCAATGCGGAATTTTCTTGACACTGGAAATGTTTTGTACATTGTGGCCTCAGAGAGAGAGAGAGAGAGAGAGAGAGAGAAAGAGAGAGAAAGGTCTTTCTGTGTGTGGTCTACTCAGATTAAAGGCTGTCAGAAAGCCTTAAGATCAAAGCCTTTGTGAAGCATAGATCTGATCTGTCTCTGGAAAAGCCACAGTTTTGTCTCTTCCATCTTGTAGATAGACAGCAGTCACTCAGCCATTAGTTTCCACTATATTGGTTTGTCTATTTATGAGCTCTTCGACTGCATTGTTAATGTGCCAACAATGCTGCGAATGTACTCTTTTCATTTTCACACCTCTTACTGCTTTTCACATAACGCATTCTAATTTCAATCAGTATTTTATTTTAATGTCTTCAACAGTTTAAACTTTGTGAAACTCAGTACATACTCATTCACCAGTCTTGTTTAAAAAGCTTATTTAGTTATTTGCATTTCACTTGCTGCTTTAGCTGTAAGGCAATGGTCACTCAACCTCAGAATGCTCAGCTTGACTTAAAGCCGTTATGCTGTCTATGGAACATATCTATGCTAACTCTATGGAACCTTGTAGATTCTTCAGAGTTACCTTTGCCATTATGGAAATCACGCAGGTAAAAATAAAGAACAAAAACTGGTAGCATTTGCAAACATCTGGGTGCTGCAAATTTGTGTGTTTAGCATTCAGTCCCACATCAAATGACTCTGCAGTAGCTGCCGGTATATGAATCAGCTCTAATTGGCACTAAAACAACACCTGGTTATACAGTCCTTTTCAGTGCAGGTGCTGCATTTAGGCCAGCAAATATCTGCACCGCTTACATTTTCTTTTCTTTTTTTACAAAAACAATTTTAACAACCCTATTGTCTCACATAGAGACTCGGAAACTGACTGCAACATCTCTTGGAGAAGCATTTGTTTTGTCTGCAAGATAACTGCCAGCTCATTCTCAGTCTCTGTGTGTGGTTGAATGTGACAGACCATGATAAATATGTTTATTCTGAGATCATGTGACATGCAGATTGAACACAGGTGGACTAAAGTAAATAAACTATTTGATTTCTGACAATTTTTGGCTGCACCAGATCTTAATTTAGGACTTGAATGCAAAGGCGGTACAGCATATTTGTGCAATACTGTTGATAATTCTTCACCAATTTAGACTATTCTGTCTATTATATCTGCAAATGTGCATTTGGAATATAGGCTGTTAATCAGGAAAACTGCTAAGGCAAATGACAATATTTTGAAGGCATTTACCTCAAATTATTGAGAACAAATGCATTTCTAAAACTGGTTTAATGTCAGTCTATTGTAGTTGTGGTTTGACTGACTGATTGTTTGATTTAAATATCTACATACTTTAAGTGCTTTTTGTTACTTTTATTCTCAGATTTTCTTCAGCTGGTTTTCTTTCCAGCATTGTCAACTTGCTTACTCACTACAACTTCTGGCCGCGGTTGCTGTTGAAGTACTTGCTTACAATTTAATGGTTTGGGGCATGAAACACTTAACATCACTTTCTTGAGAAATCATTTCAACCCTGTTTGGTTACATTAGTTACATGTTGGTGCACAGTGTGCTGTGCACATGTACAGGGAACATGTTTAACACAGCTCTTGCTGAGAGGATAATAACAGGCCTAGTATCAACTGAATTCACCAGAGCATTGTTCCATCAGGCTAATGACTATGGCCCACTAATGGCAGATCAATGATTACCGATGATTAGTGTTTTCCTGTGCCGGCTATGACTCTAGTCTCTATGAGCTGTTACTGCTTGCTAATTTGAAGTCACTCCCAGAAGGTGATGAAACTAAGTGATGGAGGTCTTGAGCACAACAGCTGGAGCTTTGGATTTACTGGCTTAGAGGGTCAAATTCTGCAGGCCTGGGGTTTTCCAAAGTCTTTGTCTGGTCCCGTGGTTCTCTGAGGACAGCTGATAGAGCCCTGACTCATTAACAACGATGTGGATTCAGTCTTGTTAAGGGACCCTAATTGATGGATTTATCTCATTACATTTGGCACCTCATTAGATACACATACTGTTTGACAAAAGGCATTTGAGCCGCAGAAACAGACATCCACATGCACACAATGTACTGGAAGTTATTACACAATGTCATTGATCAAGATACAATCTAATGACCTAAACCAATGCAATCAGAAATTCCCATATTACCCATATTTATGATACTATAAACTTTTCACAATGAGGTTTCATTATTAAGCAGCTCATTCTGGGCAGCTAATTTCAAGAATCAATATCTTATTTTAAAAATAAAATATCAAAGCCTCAACTTTCACAGTGAAAGCTTTATGTTGTGTTGAAGTGGCTAAAATGTGATCAAATTTAGATATTTAGAAAAATATTTATTTAGAAAATAATTTAGAACTGAGTTTCCTGAGTAATCTGGATGTTTTGTAAAATCTTATATTTATTAAGAAATAGTACAAAGAAAACATGGTAAGTAAGAACATATTGTTTTGACAACCAAACATTCAGGACTTGAAAACACAAGTTGCTTGTGGAATGGTGGAAAAAAAGTGGAATGGTTCCCTTCTTCTCGTTCAAAACTAAAATTCCGTAATTCCGTAACGGTCAAAAGTTGCACTTAACATTAATATGCAGAGTTTATTGCTAGTGATATGACCCCAAAGCTTTATGCTTTTAATATCCAGGCAAATAACTAGAACTTCAAGTAATCAAATAGTTATAATTATTTCATATCATTTACATATCGGTATCACTAGTATATTTGCATGTGTGATGAATTTTTATTTACTTTCATAAACATTACAGTTGCTGATTAAGCTATTTGTATGTACAGGTGAAATAATTATTACTTTTTTCATATTTACTTACTTTTTCAGAGTAGTGTCAGATGTTAAACATACAGTAATATACCCCCCCACCACCACCACCACCACCACCACCACACCTGTCACCTCTCACACAGACGTGTGCATTAGAGAAAGTTATGATTCCCAGAGAAATTTTGCTCTAAATGGTAGAAATGTTTTCAGTACTATCATAGCTATGTGTGAATATTCAGCCTTAATTTTGATCCCCAATGCTGTCAAAAATGTTACAAGCTTGCTTTTCATGCCACCATCAAGTTTAAGGAGTTGATCATCCTCCTCTGAAGCAGTGGATCTAACTAACTAAGTGGACTAGCTCTGCTCTTTAGAGCTACTGTCTTGCAGGTTATAGATGTTTCCCTGCTGCAGCACATCTGAATCAGATCAATGGGTCATTAACAGGATAATGCTAATTTGACAACAAGCTGATGGAGCTTGGAGTTCGTGACCCCTTCTCTAAAAACATGATGGTCAAATAAGTAATCATGTAAACAAATAGATTGAGGATACATTTGTATACAATTTTTGGGTCATGTGTTCAGATGTTCAGATGACAACAATGTCCTTTAAACCCATTTAACTAAGCTAAGCTTGCTGTTGCAGCATGCATCTCTATGTTTGTGTTGATGATGTGGCAGATGAAAATAGTGCAGCAAGTTATATTTGCTGGTGTGGTGCATTCATTGTAATATGGGTAAAAGATGTATCATACATCTCTTTACATAATAAGGTAATGGTTAACAAATACCACCTTAAAGATATAAAATTCCAGCAATAGAAAAAATTAAATGTATTTGAATGAAGAGACCGTTGCCCAGAGATGTGTGTGTTTGTTTTGGACGCACTCACCAAACCAATTTATCATTAAACCTTGTATGAGGAAAACAATATTCAGTTATTGTTGTTGCCATGGATACTAATAAATGCAACAGTATTTAATTAATGGAAAATAATTAATGACAATACCGAACACAAAATGTAGCTCATAATTCACCCTTGCACTTCTCACCAGCATCTCTTTCCAAATAATGCGTAACAAAGACTGTTTGCCTGCAGGCTCTGCATACACTGCTTGGATTGTCCTTTTTTCAATCGGTATCAGTATTTTACAGCCGTACTGAGTGGCGGTCTCTCTGTTCTCTATTGTGTTTAAATGAAAGCAAACAAGCAGAGCAGTTAAAAAGCTGGTGGTTTGTTCAAAGACCATGACTTCACATGCTGACTGAATCAACGACAGATACATATGATGCATTATTGGTTGCATGTCAAGAACCCTTTATAATGAGCTTGTTTCCATGACACAGTTAAACTGCAGCACATTACTGCAGCATCATTCTGAGGGTTTTATTTTTCATCATTGAATGGTTTAGCAAAAACATTGCTTTATAATAAGACTAGCTTTTAAATAAATGAATTAATAAATTAATCGTTAATACCAGAAAATGTGCTAAGATGCATTTCACCTTATGCTCAGAGATGCAAATAATAAACTGTGATTTTTCAGTTAGAGATTTTTCAAAGTTCATATAAATGTTCACATTCAAATAAGCTGTTGTATCAAATTGTGTGCTAGAAGATCTTACATTAAGTCAGGTTTATTTAACAAAACAATAATCCATTTTGACCATGAATACATCCATTGTCTATACATGCTTATTTCAGGGTCACGGGGCTGGAGCCTATCACAGTAGCCCATGGCTGAGAGGCAGGTTGCACCCTGGACAGGTTCCTAGCCCATTTGCAGAAATTTGAAATATCTATTTTATTATCGTGTTGTGTAATTTGCCAGTCTATCTCTTTTTCTTTTGTTTAACACTTGGACAAAGCCAGCCCTTAGGATACAGAATTAATGTATTGGCTGTCAATATAAACTACCAGTCATAAGTTTGGAAACACTTTAAATCCAGTTACAAGGTTTCCCAAAACTTATAATCAACAGTGTCATCGACTAAAAGTATCAACTTTTAAATTATTTACTTTTATTGAAAATGCATTTTCCTGTCAATTTTGAATACATTTTGTTATTATTACTTTATTATTTTCATGTTGGTAATTCCACTTTCACCAAAGTATAACTGCTAAATGTTTACTTGTAGCAGAAAAAATAAAACTGGCTTTGCATATTATTGCATTCTTTCTGTCCATGTAACACCTGCATATATCTTTTTCAATTTAAAAAAAAAAATGCTGTACGGAGCAATGCACCAAATCACAAATGTAAAACAAGAATGAACTTTTTTTTATTTTTATCTTAAATCATATCAGGGGAGAAATTTAATGCCCTGCTTTGCAATCATAGCAAAAAAACATGTCAAAGTGTTTGTTATGGGAGTCTCAGGATGTCAAGGGAATATCTAATTTGTGCTTTTCTTTTTGTAAAGTGACAGCTACACATTATTTGCACTTTTGTGTTCACTATTTTCAGTATCTGTTGGAAGAATTTCTCAGTTTGATCTGAATGCTTGTCTTAAAAGAATTGAAAACTGACAATTGTGCAACTTTCTTTATCGTTCTCTGCTTTACTCATTAACTTTCAGTATAATATTACATTTTGGACATCACATTTTCAGTCAATCCAACATGATATTTTATAAATCAATCATCAAAAGAAGAAAAACATCACAGAAAACAATGTAAAGAAATGCTGCTTAAGTTTTCTAAGCTCAAAGTAATTACACTTTTTATCACAACGTAGACTCACCAGAAAATACAGTTAAATATAAGTTTATCCACATCACCCATACATGGTAATACTGGTTATACGTTATAAGATATTTCCCTACTGTAGCTTTCTAGGGTGGTGTTCAAGTGACACAACGTAAAAATCGCAACCAGTAAATAGTGTAACCACACAAACTCATGAAACTGCCTTTTTGTATATGTTTTTAACAAATTAACCTAACCATATACATTTATTCTAACTCATGTCATTCACGGGCAAGCGAATAGTGGAAAAGTTAGGAACAGCAGTTAGGAGGGAAAACAGAATAGTGCCATGAATGTAGGAAATCTTGCACAGGAGTCTTAAATTAGCAATCTGTTGTGTGAAGCCTTGTGAATTAGCACCCTCCCACCATCCTTTACTTTTTTGTTTGATTGTTTGAGGCCATATCAGTGTTGGGGAGACATGGACAGTGAGTGTCATTGTGCAAGAACACAAAGGATATTGATGTGCTGATGAATAGAAACTTAAACTGCATAAGTGTAGAAACATAGTAAGGAAAGGAAATGTAGAAATGTTTAGCTTGAGTTTTGAACCAGTATAGCAATTTTTTTTTTTTTGTGAGCCAAGATCAGCTAGTTTGTCTGAGCAAAACTGAATGCAAAGATGCATTAAACCTCAACTATTTGACACCTTGTTAAATAAAACAATAACAAACAAACAAACAAATTAACTGTATCTTAACGTTAAAATCAGAATACAAGGTTTTATTCTACATCTATTAGATTATACAAAACACAGGAATTAAATGTAAAATAGAAACATCTATTATTGGACATTCAAAGCAAAGCATGCTGTTATTTCCAGTATCTGAGCCTGCTCTTAATAATGATTCAACATTTAAAAGATTTGCCCATTCCGAATCTGATTAGCCTTTTTACATTTTCAGCTACTTTAGGTCCAGCTGAAATGATAACCTAATACAAAAGCCACATACTCAGCTGGCAAGCAAAACAAAAGGATCGTAACTGGCTGTACTCTTCAACGGTTGCATAAGTCTCTTAATTGGACAGATTTACTGCATTTGAACATGAAAGCCTGCATCTCAAAGATCTGGCAAATTTTAATTAATGCACATGATGATCACGTCTCTTATGTAGCCTTCTTGTGTAACTTCTTGACTTACAAACATTAGTCATGGAGAAAATCTACAGCCTCATTAAAGAAACTTAATACCTTTTTACATCCGTGTTATTTTTTTTGGATGCTGTTGTTAAAACAAAGCTCTGACTGACTGGATCATGTCCTAGGGTCAAAGTTTTCTGCATAACAGTAACAGGCATCATGCAATGACAGTGCTTACACATGTTTTTAAGTGAGAGCATGTGCTTTCTGTCCAAATGAATGGTTAGCCTATTAAATAGGGAGGGAGATGTATGACTAACCCCCAGAGCTGTGCATCGTGAATGTCCACATAGCTGCATGTGGAAACTCTTGGAATCTCTGTGGAGATCTACAGTTGTCTGTCTGATGGGTGACGTACTGTGACATGTTGCACTGACAATGATGGATGGATTAAACAGCGTGACAGACTGCTGTTTCTCAAAAGAAAATGTTCCAGTATACCACCGTTGTGATCTCCCACATGACGTCCACCACAAATAAAATAAAAAATTTCTCAGCTGTTATATATGACAGGAGTGATGATCAAAGGAGCTGAATTTTTATCTCCATCATTTGAACAGGGGCTGAAGAACGGAAAGAGCTTCTCAGTGAAGGCACATCCAAGGAAGGAGAAGATGCAAGCCCGCGCATCCACATCATAAAAGGAAACCTCACCACCCTCATAATCGACAAAGACCCCAACCTTTTGAGGCATTTCCCTCAAGTGTAGTTTTATGGCAGGACCTGCATTAGCTGTGAACTCGTTTCCTTTTCGCAGCCAAATGGTCCAATACCCATTCTTCGGGCTCAGTCTTATATCCCCTTTCCTGTTGATGGACTCGCTTGCAACTCCTAAATCCCACTGTGTCTTGTCTTTTACCTGAACCTCGTAGTAAAATTTTCCTTCAGAGAACCCTTCCTTTGCCAAGACGTTGAGGACATGATCAAACCTTTCTGGTTTGTTCCTGACTTCCCTCTTAGGGTTTTCATATGTAACTTGCTTTCCATCGTCAGAAACATTGAGAGAAGGGTTTGCTGTGTCAGGATCAAGCCTCACATCTACAGCGTATTGCTGCTTTTCTTTAAAGGTAGGATCACACAGGCTATCTATTTCTTGTACAATTGTTGCCTCCAGCTTGGCCATGGCCTCTTGAATTGTAAACTGGTCACTGTTGAGGGTCACATCAGACCAGTCTTTCACTTCGGGTGAAGAGATGGTAAGAGAAAGGATGTTCTCGAGGAATGTGAAGTGATCATCTGTGACTGAAACTTCATAGAGCTCCAGGTTTTTCAGCTTGATCTGCATAATTTCTCCATCTAGTTCATTAATTAAGCTCTTTGCCTCTTTTTCAATTTTTTTGAGTTTCATCTTGATTACCTCAGTCATCTCGGTTTGGCTTCTCTTTATGTAATCTACTATTGCAATCATCACATGCTTGCTGCATGACACTGCTCTCTCTGCATTATTTCTACTGGCCTCCAGTATGTGTTGAATCTCAAGAATTTTTTGCTGACGAGCCTGAATCATCTGATCCGTGCCTGCCTTTTCTATTCCCAACTGGGTCTTTCTCATTTGAGCTTCCTCCTCCAGACTCACTACCTTATGAGTCTTGTGCTCTTTGTTTTTACAGGACTCACATAAAAACATTTGATCTGCTTTGCAGAACAGCTCCAGAGGTTCATCGTGATTCTTGCATATCCTACTCTCCAAGTTCTTAACAGGGGGGATCAGCCTGTGTTTCTTTAAGGCTGAAATTTTCTGATGAGGCTCCAGATGAGTTTGACAGTAGGATGTGAAACACACTAAGCAGGACTTCAGGGCTGTCAGCTTTGGCTTTGTGCATATATCACAGAGTACTTTCCCACTTTCTGCTTGATCAGGAGTATTAGAAGACTTTTTCTCCACTGTGTTCTTGAACTTTTCTGCCATCTCAGCAATGAAAATGTTAACCCGAAGCATTGGTTTGGGGTAAAACTCTTCCATGCACAGTGGACACTGAAATAATGTATCACAAGTATCCCAGTACTTTCTGATACAATCGAGGCAGAAGGTGTGCCCACAAGGAATGGACACAGGCTTGGTAAACACACCCAGACAGATTGAACAAAGAAAGTCATCTGTCATTAGACTTGTGACCGAAGCCATATCTACAAAACACAAGAAGGAACATATAAAAGTTAATCAACACAAAGTCAATAAAATGTCTTTTTTTGTTAAAATTATTAATATAAATATGTTAATTAAAAGAAAAGAATACAAAAACTAGGAAAACTGCAACATTACCTGCTTTTTTAAGGCTTCACTAAAACTTTCAGACGTGTACAGGGACCTTTAGACATTTCGTCTTTACTTTCAGTTTTAGCAGTGACATCAGAGCACCCTCCCATTTCCTCATCTATCCTGAACAAGTTAACCCTTTACAGGCTCCATGCACAAGTGACCAACAGCTGTGTTTTTTTTCCTTTGCAAGCCCAGTTGAGCTTAGTTAGACAGACATAATGTGTCCCAAATCTTTTCTTCAAAGGGCTAAATATGCACTGATTTAATCAGGTTGTGCATTATTCATGTTATTTTGTTTTTGTTGGTGTAATTAAGTCCATCAAAAATCCCATTCATGTACATTATTAAGCACTGATAGAATTAAAGTTGTGAGACAGCACACAATGACAAACTCATCACAGTTTGGCATGTGTGTGTATTTTCTCAACATGCATGACCTTAGCATGTCCAAAATAAAGCATAAATGTGGTCACCCTGTTCCCTCCGCCTTGAGGAAACAATGCTTTAGAACACAATAGCCCTCCTTTATCTTTGAGGAGCTTTAGGTGACTTTAGTGTTTGCAAAAAGGTTTTTAATGTATTAACTGCTTTATACGTGACAACCAGTTTATTGTTTTTTTAAGTGAGTTGTAAATGTCCGTGAAACAAATAACAATGTAAAACACACTAAACTTAACTTTCAGTGACAAATCAACTGGTACATTATTATTACATGTATTACATTATAATATTTAAATGGAATATACTTCATGCTTTCTCATAAGTACAACACCAATTTAAATATTCATACTAATATGTGTTATGAATATATAAAGAAAAAAGCCTTTTCAAGCTGAAAATGATCTCTTGAGCCACGTCTTATTCAAGCCACATCTCTTAGTGCTGGTAACCATAAAACATTCAAATGACATTTGCCTCAGATGGGGATTTCCTTTGATCCTGGTCTGTAAGGAGTTCAAGGTCCTCTTTCTTCTTCTCGGCATGATCCAGTGATAGTTTTATTGAAGGATAAGAGAGAATCATTGCTTCTCCCTTCCCATCTCTTTTCTTCTCAGTCCTCCCATCTCCCACCCACCACTGCTTTCTTCCAGTCTTCATTACTGTTCTCCTGCAACTCATCACACTCTAACCTTAAGATGAAATGGAGATCAGAGAAGCTGTGTGGAAGCAGCTGATAAAGAGCAGGTGTCTTTTATTAATAAATACGAAACAAAATTCATTTCCTCCAGTGCTTCTTTTACCAGTGGTATTTCAAACACGAGATGCAACAGTAAAGCATAATTTTGTTGATTGAAGGGACAATAATGACAGGTGGTTTTTTTAGCTTCTGGCCCTAACCTGTTTTTCCATGCGGAGCGAATACTTAAAAAAAAACAACACTTAAGTAAATAATTTTTCTCTTTGTCAAACTGGTAAGCTTCTCTGATATGTGTTTTGGCATCAGAATATAATCTACCAGCTACTGCTACAGCTGAAAGATGACCTATCATTAAGAGGTAGGAGAGGTAATGGTGGAATTTAGGGGTAGTGTACCTAGAAATGTGTTTTTTGAGCTGAAAACAACCAAGAATTACTTAAAATTGTGAAGAAAATTACATATACTGTTGATAAAATTTGCATTTTTTTAGTTTATTTTAAAAATGGGATTTCGTGGGTAAAAAATGGCTCATTATGCCCTCTACAGGGTAAAACCGGTTATGTTTTTAATGACATATTGAGCTATCTATATGTCATGAGAAAATTTTAAAAACCCAACAGCTCCCTCCCTCCAGTTGTAAATAGATGGGTCCTCGCCTTGTAGGCATAGAAAACTAAGCCCACCAGACTATTATTCTTTCACAGTTTCTGATTAAACATTCCTACAATGGGATGAATTTATGCTTTCTGGGGTGTAAAAGTAACACCAGATTTTTTTCTTTTTCTGCTGATCCTCATCTAAGGAGAGACGGCTCAAATCGTATCAGCGGCAACTTACAGCACAACAAGTTCTCCAAGTCAAACAACCTATGCAGTTGTTTAAACATTTTCCCAATTATGACATTTTAGACCGTAATCTGCGACTGCTCCCCAATGGCGACAGGAGGAAAAACTCATATTTTTAACTGCATTGTGTCATCGTGTGGGTTATTGGATGCATTTTAGATGAGCAAGAAAAGGTAAGTAGTGACTAAAATGGATTAAATTTGTGTACCATGGAATATTTTGACAATTTAATGGCGTAATGATGTTTAGTTTAGAATAGGTTAGTACAATGTATGTAAATGTTGTTTATTTAATGTTCACCATGGAGTATCGTTATATGACATTGTGCTAAAAAGTTTTTGCTAGCCAGTGCGGGTATGTTAGCACCACAAATTCAGTGTTTATATCCTACATAATAGACAAAATAGTTTTCCATAAAGACGTGAATTTTACATGACATGAAGATGTCATTTAGTTGCCCAAACAGGAAAGAATAGGGGACAGACAAAATAAGTGTTTTAAATTCCATGAACCACGATGTTGTCATTCAGCAAATTATCCCCTCAATATAACATGATAGATTGAGTAAATCATACAGCTGTACAGAATTAGATAAGTATTATTATTTTTTAAACTTATATTCCCTTTGCTAATTTTGTTTATTTAATGTTTGCCATGGAGTATCAACATATGACATTGTGCTAAAATGCTTTTTCTAGCCAGTGGGGGCCATTAGCACCGCAAATTTAGTTTTTATACCCTGCAAATTACACAAAATGGTTTTCCAAAAAGACGTGTTTTTAGATGACATGAAAGGGGTGTGGGGGACACAGACAAAACAGGTGTATTAAATGTCATGGACTGTGATGCCATCATATTTGCATATTCTCAATAACGTGATAAAAATAAATAAATAAAAAAATATAAAAATTGCCTAAAGAGCTGAACAGCATTAGATAAGTACTATTTGTATATAAAAATCATGCCCAAGAAAGGTATTGTGAGAGCTATAGGAAATATAACAGGTGAGACAAACAAATATGTCTGTCCCCTGTGTGACGATTGTCACTATGTGATGAAATCTGTAGACAGCATGGTTAATATCAGATGTTAAATTTGTATATGTGATATGTCCAAAAGCAGTATAGCCAGAAATTGATGATGCACATAATTTTATATTCACATTTTCAGAATGAATCCATCTTTCATGTAATTGTTTTTATTATAAACATTTATTCTCCATTAGAGTCGGCAATATCTAATCAGTTGCAGCTAATACAGCTTTCCTGTATCATGGGTATATGTATAAAATGTGTGACGTTTCCTTTTCCAGATGCCTACCCCAAAAAAGAAATGTTGGCTTCTAAAACATGCCAACACTGTGGCAGCAAACAGCCCCTCAAAGAGAGGCTGCAAAAACAAAAAGAAATATTTTCCAAGGACTGGAAAGAACGTCAAAAGAAGAACAGCAGTATCAATAAAGTCTACGATTTAACAAGTTTACTGGAACGTTTTCCTCTACCAAATAGTTATCAAAAAATAGTACGTATAGTATACTTTATGTTCTAAATTTAATATATTGAATTGTATTTTGATCTGAAAAATATGCTTTTGTAGTGCTGGCCTGCTCCTCCTTTGCTTTTTTATTAGAATTTGCAAGATTGTTTAAAAACATATAAAAGCAATTAAAACCAAATCACAACAAAGGACACAGTAACAACAAAGATGGACAGGGTGTAGGTAGAAGTCTACTCTCACATATTCCCATTTTTTCCACAATGTTTTGTTTTCATGCAATGTCAGCAGACTGCCTCAACTACTGGTTAGAGATTAAACAGATGAATAAATGGCAGATAAATTAGTGATAACAAAATGAAAAGTTTTTGCAGTATATAAATTTAATAATACACTGGTATTCACAATAACTAGAAACAAATCTACTTGACCAATAGCAGAATTATATTATTGCATTATTCCCACTTGCAGCAGTTAAGGCCTTTGCCAAATAAGTGATAGTATAAAGGTTAATATTAAGCACAGGTTACAAGCACATTGCAGTTTATAATCTGTTTAAAATACTAGACTTTCACAACTAAACTTTAACTTAAAATATTAAGTTGTTATTATATTTAAATAAAACTATTCATTTTGTGTTCTTCTTTTTTCAACTTCATAAATGGCAGCTTTTGGAGAGGCATCCCATCCTCTTCCTGGCCAGGAGAACGGAAGGATGATTTATGGCAGAGTGCATGTGTCCATGGCTAATTAACACTGAGGACATGAAGGATGCTCTTGACACCATGAAGAAAATTTATGAAAGTCTTCTTATTGGTAATGAGAGAAACATGTATGTCATATTTTTACCTAATCCATAATGAATCTAGGATTAACTCAGAATTAAGAAGGATAACATACTTCAGGATGAAAATGCATACATGGACACCTGAGAGGTTTTAATATATTAATGATGTTTAGTCTGAATTCATTACATTGTAGTAAAATGTCTCACTGTTTTGTTGAATGTTTGTACAACACCTAGGTTTGTGCTCTAAACACATGGTATGCATTGATTGATGATATCTGTCCAGAGACAGACCAATGGTCCAAAGCATGACTGGATTTTAGTTTGTAGTGCTGATTTAAAAAACACTTAATTAAACAATGTTGCTTTTGTTCAATTTATATTATATATGGTTGTATACTCATATATAGGTGACAGATGTTATGTGTGAGGATTTCTGTATCTAAAAAGACCTTTGTGTTCTGCATGAGCTTCTCAGCAGGTGTGTGTGAGCTCAAGCCAGTTTCACAGTGTAGGGTACACGTTATTTTTGGACACTAACACTCTCATGTATTTACTGTTTACTGGTTTGTCAACTGTGACTCCTCCCCGACTCCTCTCGTATCCTCCTGTCCCAAGTTTCTTCTCCCCGACTTCTCTCTTGTCCTGTCCCCAGTCTTCCTTCCCGACTTCTCTCTTGTCCTGTCCCCAGTCTTCCTCCCCAACTGTCCTCTCATGTCCGCCTGTCCCCAGTCTTCCTCCCCAACTCCTCTCATGTCCATCTGTCCCCAGTCTTCTTCCCCGACTCCTCTCGTGTCCTCCTGTCTCAAATCTTCCTCCCTGCATGCTCCAGTGTCTGTTGGACTTACCTCACAGAAAAAAAGACAAAGGAGGACAGAGTCTCGTGGGAGCTGAAACACGGTTGCCTCCAGTAAACAAGAATAGTGGCTTTTATGGTATAAAATTCATCTAAATAAAATTTAGATGAATCTTATCTGAGGTCACTCTCTCCAGGAAATCTATTAATACATTTGCATTCAACTGTTTGAAGATTTAAGTGCACATGTATGCTTTTAATAAAAAGGAGCAAAAATGAAACAATTTGTTTTCTAAATTGTGTTGTCCTTTTAATTTTCAATGGGTTTTTTTAACAATGACCACCATGGTAATATTCTGATGATTCTTTAATCAATGAACCTTTTTATCCCTTTCAGAGTGTCCCATTCATCAAAGTCTTCCATTTTCCCCTACAAAAAAAATTGAGACAATTAGTCAGGGAGGTTTGTTTGAAAAAGTGTTACAAATGTTTTATGATAAAAAAAAAACAAATCATGAAAACATAAAAATATCCCAACATAATTATATCTACATGTGTTATTGTGGCCAGGGCACAAAAGAGGCAGAAGTGCTGACTGGAAGCTTTTAAAATCTATATTAACTGAATGAGGTATTGGCACAGAGCTTTCAGTGTCATTTGTGAATCTGCCAAGAAAAAATGTATAAAAACCATTGCAATTTATTTTTTTTAGCAACATATTTGCTTGTTAACTAGAGAAACAAGCTTCTGACTATGACACTTGGACTTTTACTTGCATAAATTGGCTTATAATTGCACCTTGCTGTGCATCTGCCTGTGTCCTCAGCTTAGTGTATTTAGTTTTGGTTGTTGTTTTGGTGATTGCAGTATTTCTACAAAACAATTACACGATTACAATAAAATGGGTCTCATTCACCAATTGTTCTAAAGAACAAATCGAATTTTGTACTTTTATCTTGTTGACCATACCGGCTGATTGAAAGATAAGACAACTCTTTTTTTTCTTATTTTGGGGGGTCTGTTTGTATTTTTTTGGTTGTGGTTTAGACAAATGAAGTAAATTTAAAGAAAAGCTTGTTAATTTTATGGTTTGTCTCTTTACCAGGGCTGTGTGGAGGTGTTGGTGCAGTGGCATCCTTGCTCTGGATGGTATGTATGAAGTTTTAACCTGTAAATATGTGTTGTGACATTTACCTGTATTGTTCAAAACACTTGAAACAATCCAGGGATGTCCAGGTCCGATCCTTCATGACTGGTGTCCTGCAGGCTTTAGATGTTTTCCTGCTTCAACACACCTTATTCAAACCAATGGCTTATTGTACAGAACCTGATAAGCTTTTGGATCCACGTAATCTAAATCAGGTGTGTTGGAACAGGAGTAATCTAAAACCTGCAGGACACCGGCCCTCGAGGACCGACTTTGAACACCCCTGCTTTAATTAAAGCCAAATGTTCAGATTTTCATGAGTTTTTTTCTATACCACTTAGCAAATTCAGGGTCGCAGGGGGCTGGAGTCTATCCCAGCAATTAGCAGACGAGAGGCAGGTACACCCAAGACAGGTGGCCAGTCCATCACAAGGCCAACACAGAGAGACAAGCAACCACTCATGCTCACACTCACTTATAGGGAGATTTTAGAGCAGGGGTGACCAAAGTCAGTTTTCGAGGGTCGCTGTCCTGTAGGTTTTCAGTGTATTACTGCTTCAACACACCTGACTCAAATTAACAGTAGTGTGTGTAGTTACACTTTAATGGGTAAACCAAATGGGTTTGGGTTGTAATGGGTTTTTGTTTTGTTTTTGAAAACCAAGGACTGATACGTGTTTGGAACCAATCTTTCTTTATGCTCTTTCAATTTGAAAATTTAAATTTCTTTCCAAGGATGTACGCCCACAAGGCTTTTCTCTGGCAGCACTGGCAGGGCACTGAGCTTTCTGCTGGTGATTGAATTTTCTTTACAATTTTCACAAATCTTTTAATTTACCTGCTGTTTTAATAATAAACAAGAATTACCCTTTTGCTTTCTTTTATAGTGAGTCAATTATTTATTTAACAGTTTTTTTTCTCTATGGCACTAAACTGACGATGCTTTTCCATCATGTTGTCTGTGGATGAGCTTTTTACAAGTCTTTCTGACAGACTGAAGGGATTCACAGTTTAAAATTATCTTGGATTTATAAGCTTTTGTTCTAGACAGGGATTTTTGAAACTTAACAAACAACAAGAAAATTAACATGGTTTCATCAGGTTTCCTTATATTTACAGGGTCCTTGTTTCTATGACAGGAAAATTCTTAAAGGGACAAACTTATGTACTTATGTAATAGGACATATAAGCATAGATGTAATTATGATGTAGAATTTGGTATGGAATCAATAATTTAGGTGAATAGAGTTGTTAGATGTTTTAGGACTGCACTTTTGGCCTCTTTATTAAGATCACTCTGTAACTGTTTTGCTGTTTACCCCCTGCAATTGAGGAAAAAATTTGACTTATCAAGCTGGTGATCGGGATTACAAAGGGTCAGGAGTGTGATTTAATCCATCAAAATGGTAATAATAAATTAAGTATTTGTAGCAATTAATGCTACTGTGATAATGGTGTTGTCAAAAAGTGTTGTTCATCTCAAGATGAAGCAGCATTGATCATAATCAGAATTATTATTAATCAAAATTCATAACTTTTTGTGGGCTCTGGGTAATGGTATTTTCCTCTTGTGAATAAGAAAAACTCAGTCACCTCCATTACTCCAGTTTGTTTATGACTTGGGCAGAAAAAAAGGGGTTGTATTTTTTACAACCCCCAGACACAACACTTCTGGAAAGAAGTCATGAGATGAGATTCTCCTTTCATCCATCAGCCTGAGGAACATGGCTGCCGTGAGAGAACTGAAGCGAATAAGAATGCTTTCCCGCCAGTGCTTTTGTTCTCCACACACTCTGGCTTCTGATTTTCCTAGTTTATAGGATGCCTTTTTTCAACACTGAAAGCTTGTAAGGACAACTACATCTTAGTCAGGGTAGTCAAGGATTAAAACCCTCCCCCAGCTCTTTTTTTTTTTCTTTTGGGCTTTAATTAAAACAGTATATTTTCATCAGAATTGTCTATGACAAAAGAAACACAGAACCAGAGTTAGAAGTCAGTTGAAATGACATCTTATTTGAGTCTGTTTATGACATTCAAATCGCATTTTTAACCAAAACATTTTGTCCTTCTTTGTAACTTGGCAGTGTATAGTGAAAGAATGTTTCAGGGGAAAAGAAGAATGAAAACTTCCAAATGCTCCAAGAAAAAGCCAGTTTATCTAGGAATAATTTGTCTAGGGAATGTTTAATATCTCAGACTGTGAAAAATGTCTTTGGTATCAAGGCGACTCTCGTACATTAAAATTGGACTGGATGTTTTCTGAAACTCCAACAGGTGCCTGGAGATTTAAAGAATCAGATAGATTTCTCCAGATGTAACGGCTGCCATGCTATTTTATCTAAAAACTTATTCATTAAATGTAAAGTGACAGTCAGATTTACACCACTATCTGAGATGAGGAGCTAGTTTCTCTGATAGCCTGCTACAACTGTTGAATTATTAATTTGCTCCATAAGTGAGACTCGGTGTGACTGAAAATTGGACAAGGAATAAATTGGAAATTCAACTAAATTAATTATTCTGATTAATCAGAGCTCAATCGGAGCTCCCTGTAGACACAGAAGGACTAAGAACAGCAGATTTTTTTCAATTATTTTAGTTAATTTAGGACAGCTGTGAAACTGAACATCCATACAGCTGCTTTAGTTTCTTACAATATATCTTTTTTTTTCTTTGCCATGGCATTCTCTTTCAACTTCTACATTTGCACAGAATTATATTTGACACACAAAATGTGAAATGCCTCTTCACGCAGAAATGGCTGCAGATTGAGCACTTCAGCACCACCATTAGATTCACAGTGAATTTCTGGATTTCATGGATGAAATGGAGTTAATTTCTGTTTGATTTGGTATGGAACTATATTTGGATTTTTTTAATATAGTTTTCTCACTGGATTCCTTTTTCCCCACTTCCTTTCTTCTTTATTCTTAATTTTTACCAACATCGGAAGAGATTACTCTCAAAATAAGACTAATTTCTCACCAAGTGTTTTAAGAATTAACAACAAGCCAGGTGTGTGGACACAGAAACCCTTTTGGATATAAGACAACAACAGTGCAAATTCTAACTTGAGGTCATGAGGTGAAAGGGATTGAGCACTGTTTGAATGCTTGCCTTCTTCATCACATGCAGTTATTTGATGAACAATTTTGCATGAAGTAAAGCCATCTTCTTCTTATCTTACATACTATTCATTATTTGAATTCTGCATTTTCTTAAAGGAGTTGTCACAGTTTGTAGTTCCCCAGAGCCAAGCCTCATTAGCGAAACACAAGGAAGCTGGAGTTGGATAAGATTACAAAAGCACTTCTAGGTTTGGCAGACCAAGTATCTGGTTCACAAGAATTCTTCAAGGAGTAACATACTAACAAAAGTTAGTTAGCGGTACGGTTTGGGTCAGTACAGTGGTTCCGAACTAACTAATTTTAATCACTTACCTCAACAGGTTGGTGGTGTTTTGCTCAAAACTACTAGTGGAGGGGAGGCAAGTTTGGTCCTGGATAGTTACAGTCCTGCAGGTTTTAAACGTTCTCCTGCTCTAATATACCTGATTCAAATTAAGCAAAATTACTCAAAAGTGTGGTTCATACGATAAGTAAATCAAAAAAATTTGTAGATCTTAGGAAATATTTAAAGGGGCAAAAAGTGTAATTGTTTCATTGCAAGGTCTGCTGTTGTGCACTGCCCGTATACCAAAGCAAAGTATGGGATGATCAACACCTTCCTGTACCTCTGCTCAGCATCCCCCACTCGCCTACGGACGGATTTCTGCAAACACACTAACCAAAACAACATCACCATTTTGTGGAACATGTCGTGTAAGGAAGTAAATAACAAAAGGTATGTGCCTTTATCCAAGATGTCCTCTTCTTGAATTATTTTAAATAAATTCTACAAATATTAGCATATTGGGGCTAAATCATTATTTTTTATCAATGTTTTTGTTAATCTTCTACAGAGGCAGCTTCAGCAGTTGACCCAGGATGAATGGCGGGAGCTTGGCAGGGAGTTCTATGAATGACAGCTTGGACTAGTTTCTGATGCTCTCATGCTCCATCTGCAGGAGTTCAAGGAGTGCCATGGTGTGTCTGGAAATTGCAGGGAAATGCCCACAGACTTAGAGAGGAAGCGCTGTGGTAAGTAGCCAGTCAATTGTATCAACAGACTGTCATCTTTCTCCCTGTACTGCCTTATAACTGGAATTTGCATTGCAAGGGAGCCTGGAGATGATAATCAGGAGTACTTTTAATGCTGCATATAGATCTTGTATGCAGAGAGGTGGGGAAGCCGGTGAGTCATTCCCGGCTGCTGTGTATGGCCAATCAGGGACAAGTGTCCTGACCCTTATGGACAGCTTTACTCCTGATATCTCAGACATCTTCAACAGTTTTTCAGCTCCCAAAATCTCATCCCAAAGTCACAGATACAGTACATGCATCATCTGGTTATCAAAGGCAGTTCAAACCTGCAACAGATCAGATCTTAGATTTTTATAATTCTGAAGAGTTACTACATTATTCTTCCCTTGTAAATAAATAGATTTTCTAAAATCATGTTGTGGATCAGTTTCATTCAGAAATAATGTAATTAAAAAAGACCAATAAAGTATTCTGATCTTTAGTTAACACAGGGTTCATTCAAGTTTTCCAAAGTGAATTTTAAGTACTGTTCAATTATTTGCAAACTTTTAAAGCACCTTACTGCAGTGGTAAGTTAAATTAGTTCAAAATCAGGTTTACTGATTACTAAAGTTAGCAGTTGGCAAATATCTTCAATGCAGTCTTTGTCTCTGCTCTGTTTAGCCATTCCCGTTTACTTCAATGATGATGGTACCTGTCATAAATATTTGCTGAGATGGAGGCAAGGCTCAGTGACTAGAAGAGCTGGTAAAATTGCTGGGACAGTAGCTAGTGGCAGCAGACTTGGCTAGAGCTATTGCAGGATCCTGGCTAGTGCCAACACTGGGAGCTAACGCTAATGTTCCTATTCTTTTCTGTGAGTGACAATGATGTTGTAGCCTGGCATGAGCTACATTTTACGATGCTAATTGAAAATGTTTGCTGGGTTCCTGGGCTACTCACCTAATACAACCGTAACGTCAATTGCTGGGACTGAGCCGCTTACAACTAAAGCTCCCGACATTAGCCCATGCTACAATTGTCACATTGAATTTAATCGAATCAACATAGCAACATGTTCTTAACATTACTGTAACACTAATTAAAACAAACATTTGACTTTATGTTGTTACTTACCAGTCCAGGCTAAATTACACCAGGTGAACTAATGAACAGAAAACAGAAATCAAAACTGAATACACGAAGGAAAGAACTACAAATAGAAAACAAGAAACCAGACAGGACTGACGAAGAAAACCTAGAAAACAGTAAAAACAATAAACTACCGAAACCCATAGAGCATGACACCAAAAAAACAATGCAAAGAAAGACTATAAAGATCATGACTGAGTTTGAGTTTCAGTGTCCCAGAAAAAGCAAAAGTTAAAAAGATAAACGAACCTTTAATTTGTTACAAAAATGCTTTTTTTTACTCATTTATTTGCTTCCATAATTTTCTCAGATAACATATCTTAGGAAGCTTAAACATGAAACTCCTCTTTTTATTGTGTGGTACTGGCATCAAGAAGAATCTGTCCATGCATTAAAAAAAAAAAAAAATCAATCACTTTCTACAGCCACTGCCACATTTAATGACTTGGAGCTACAGCCTTTCCTTGGCTGTCACTGAGGGGCTTTTAACAAGGTCCTCTACTCTTTTTGCTCTTTCTTTCTCATTTTACCGTGCTCCCACATTTTCCCCTCTTCCCCCTGTAATTTTGCCTTTCTCTGAGGGGGTGTACTGGTGTCAACTGACTAAAGTGGAAGAGAAAGGGAAAGTGGTTACAGTTCTTTGATTTGATAGGAACTTTCCCATTTCTGAGCCATATTTAGCCATTAGTTAAGCATATTGTTCTGAATGTGATTTTTCTTAATATAGGCAAAGGAAGGCAAGGCAAGTTTATTTGGGTAGCACATTTCGTGTTAAAAGACAATTCAAAGTGCTGTACATAAACATTAAAAAGATTATAGCTGGGGGCAAAAAAAAACAAACATTGAAAAGTACATTAAAATAAACTAAAAAGAAATAAAATAAATTAAGACAAAAAGCTAATGTAAAATAAGATAAAATGTGAGAAATAAAAGTTACAGTGTGAATGATTAACAGTTGCTTTGATTGAGGCGAGTAATATATTTTTATATATATTTTTGGCCAATAAATCAATAAAGCTGCATTATCAGTATAGCACAGCTGAGGGAATTTCATCTGTAAATATATCTGATAACATAGAGTCTGGTTGAGGCAGAGAGATGCCATTGGTAAACTGTCAGCAGCACTGATGGCACAATAGCAAGCCTCAGCCCATCTCACACTGCCAGATGCCCACTCAAATGCTCGCTTCTTGAACAATAAAGTCACATCACATTTGACAAGTACTCATTGTTTTTACTTATTTAGTTCTTTGTAACAAAATCTGCAAGCATGAACACAATACGAGTAATCACTAAAACATCTTTTAAACAAGACATGTACAAACTTGTACACATTTGTTTTTGACCCCACCCAGTCAGCCTGCTGCACATTAAGCTAGTAATTACTTGTAATGAAAAAAAGTATATGTAATTGTTGTCATTTTAGTTTTTGTGTTATTGTTTTAATTTTGTAGTCCTTTCCTTTGTGTATTATATTTTGCTTCCTGCTTACTGTCATTAGTGCACCTGGTTTGATTTAGATAACTCACTTCACCTGTTCCTTATTAGTTCCTCAGTGTATGTATACCGCTTGGTTTCAGTTTTCCTTTGTCAGATCCTTTGTTGTATTTCCCCATCGTGTGTTCCCTGGGTTGCCTGAGGCTTTTGATTCATTCCCAAAAAACTTTATTCCTGCAACCATCTACCTCCTGCCTCTGAGTCCTGCTATGGGGTCCTCACCTCTGCCACACAGTGACACTGTCAAACTTAATAAGACGTGGTCTTATTAAATGTAGTAAGTGCTCCCTTTGGGTCAAATATTACAGAACTTAAGTATACATTATCAAAGTTATGCAGATCAGATGATACACGACTTTATGTGTCTGTCACCAGACGACTGCAGCCCAAAAGACTTATTGTGTCAGTGTCTGGAGCAAATAAACACCTGGATGAGGGAGAATTTTCTACAGTTAAATGAAGACAAAA
>JBAMHW010000007.1:15781510-15792178 GCA_037177495.1 Rhadinocentrus ornatus | reverse complement strand
CCTCTTTCTGTAAAGTCCTCTGAGACAACTTTGTTGTGATATAGGGCTATACAAATAAACTTGATTTGAAACTTGAAGGGTGTATATGGATGATTCCCCCAGGGAATAATAACATACTGATTAATGTCTGAATGATGAATTAATGATGTATTTTATTTGTGTATCTAATACAAAATAAAGGGACAGTTGTCCCACGTGTCAATCATTCCCAAACCTCCAAAAAGATTTGGATTCTCTGCCACTCTATCCCTACTGCCTTTTGTTAATGCATGATGAAGTGTTATATGTGGTTATAAAGGGTTCTCCAGCAAGATCCTAGTTCTCCTAGTTTTCACCTAGTTTTATTTCAACTGCTGCTAACATTACTTTCAGATTGCAAAACTGAAGTGTTGTGTTGCATGACTTTGGCAAGAGATGCGCGCTCATATTTCCTGAAGTCTGTTGGGTCTGAACCTTGTGAACCCTTCAAGCCATTCTGAACGTACTCAGCCAACACACACACAGACACACGCACACACACACACATATATTTATATATATATAGTAAACCACAGCTTCCCTGGGGCAGACTGACATAGCAGCCAATCTGCCCCACTGGCCTCTTCAACGACCACTAAACATTCATACACCAGCAATGCAACACTGGTGGCAAGGAGGGGGACGTGTATTCCCCAAGGACACAATGGATTCAAATGACCTAGACTCAGATCACTCCCTCTGTATATGTATCCCTTGTTTTTATTGTTATTCCACCATGTCCTGGTTTTATTTAATGCTCCTAACCTTTATCTGTTATCTGTCTGTTTCTAATTTTTAGTTTGTTTCAGTTTTGGTTAAGCAATATTTATCCTGCTATTGCAATGCCTTTTTGTTGATGTGGATGAGCGCAAACCTACGTCACAACCCAGAAGTCAAGCGACCACAAACTAGTTGTCGGTGAAAACTGACCGACAATCCGTCTAGCGCTTTTACCACTATTTTTTCAAATTAAACAATTAAGCATGTCTTTCTGTTATATTGATAGCCGCAGTGTCAAGGCTTGAAAAAGATACGAGGTGAACCTAACGGTAGTAGGATTAAAGGAATGCCTTTATCTTCTCCCCCACCGATACATGGGTAGATGAACCAACTAGATGGCTAGATGTTCGGTTTCGCAATCTTGCAACTACAAATGGAGGTGTATGAGGTCTTTCAATGTTTTCTCTATAGTAAAACTTTGTGATGGAATAATCTGCTGCCACATACTTAAAGATAATCAATTCCTTAAAACTTTTGAAACATTCTGGAGGAAATGAATGAGCTGCTTACCAGAGACACTGAGAACTTAAAAACAAACAAACAAAAAAAACAATCACCCACAAGCATCATTTTTTGCTACTGTAACCAGCCATACTTTATAGTTTACCACGTCAGATTTGTTGTGATATCTTTTCCTCAAATCATTGCATGCTAGATTTCTGGTAAAATAAAAATTGGTATTTTCTACATTGGCTGTAGAATATTACATATAGAACATATTAATTTTTTATTCCAGATTTACATATGACATTGTTATTTTGGTGCATATTCATAAGTAAAATGTGTCTTTCAGGCAGTCAAAAAAGATCCAAAGATGGTTCAATATGTGTTTATTTTCATAATCAGAACTTAAAACGTCGGCATACATAAAGCAGTTATGGAAAAAAATAGATGTTGATAATGAGGGAATATAGATGGCACGTAGTCTGGGTGAAGCTCATCTTTAACAGGTTGTCCTGGGGAAGACAAAGAACACTGTAGTTTTTGGCCAAAATACATCTGTGATATGTTCAGAAAATATAAATCTAGCCGAGCTCTTGCATCCAAAAGAGTCTGGCAAACTATTTCTGACCAGATCTTAGACTGAACATTGTAATACAGCATTTTCCTTAACTAGCATTTAACATTTCCCACTACTTTGATATTTTTTGGCATCAATACATAAAGAACAACAAGATGTAAAAGGCAGAATAATAATAAATCTTTTATTCACCAGTCGCAAAATGATCCAAACAAATTGTCAAACTTTCTGACAGACTCCACGGTGACCCATCGGCATTACCACGCTTGATAGCCGCTAACCATCTTTTTAGGCTTTTGTGTCTCTTAGGCAGCTCAAAGAACGATCGCTTCTTCTGCACTATAATTGCGTTTATGGCAGGCGACCACTACACAACCTTTCGGCATATTGAACAGAATTTGTTCGATAATCACAGACAAATCAATCATGCTTGCTTGCACAAATTCGATGGATTTTATTCTATCAGCTCCATTCTTTTCATCGACAACATAACCGGATGTAATGAAATTCAGTTAAGTTCCTGGATGTTTGTGCCCACCCATAAAGAAAAAAAGTCATCTGCCTGCTTCCTGCGTCATTCTATATTTCAGATCTTCTACCTCACCACACAGTAACAGTTCCTTTATTCTGAGTTTAGATTGTTCTTAGTTAAAGTTCAGCCTCTTGCTCATGATGCTTTTGCAGTGCTTTTATTTTATTTATTGTTACAATAAAATAACAATTAGGTCCACTTGCATCCCATCTTGTAGTTCTGCACTTGGATTCTCCTCACCCCTACACATGATATTATATGTTTGCTTTATTTTCCAAACCATCTGTTTTGACCATCCTAAAACAATTGCTAAATGCAATTAATCTCCCCTTGCCTGCTAGATACAGTTATCTGCTTTTTAAATGGATCAGCATTGATATACAAAGATTTTTACATCATTATTTAGCAAAAATCAGTTTATTCTTAAAGTTGCCAAACCATTAACTGGAGCTCCCTTCTTTAATCAGCAAAAATTGCAACAGATTTTATGTAGTGGGACAGCTGAATTATACTGCGTTGGCCTATTAAGGATGTTTTAAAAAAAATGTTTAAATCTTCCACACCACTGCACAAAAATACTGCAAATGGACATTTATGTGCAGAGATGTAAATTGTCCTATTAACAAAGTTACTACCAGCAATGTCTTGACCATAGTCTTGGAGAGGGGAAAAAATGTATTTTCTCTTATGTCAATCCCAGTAAATAATGCCACACAATCTGACACCACAAACCAAACACTGATTTTTTCACATGTCTTGTGTTTCTCAGTCCAGGTCCTTAAGACCCACTGCCCTGCATGTTTTAGAGGTAACCCTTCTTTAACACACTTTGAATGAAATGAATGGCTCGTTAACAGCCTGCAAAGAACTTGATGAGAAAGTTAATTAATCTGAATTAAGTGTGTTGGAGTAGGAACACGACTAAGACATGCAGGGCAGTGGGTCCCGAGGACCTGAATGGACTAATACTGTTGTAGACTATGACGTGCTATACAAGCAATGCAAACTAAGTTCACCCTGAAAGTAACTTAAAGAATTTGGTTTTGAAATGTTTTCCAGTGACCAAAAATTAGCTCACAAAAAGATAACAAACCAAAATTGTTGCAAAACCTGCTTTGTATTAAAAAAATTTCAGTCAATCTAAATCAGCAGACACCCACATGTTCATGAGAAAAGCACTAATCAGGCACAATAATTAACACCTGCGCTGTTGTACAACTGCTGTGCAGTACCATTAAATGTGCAACTCACTAACAAGACTATTGAGAAGCTTTGTGCAACCAGTGGGGGGTGTAAATACCTCTAATATGTACTTCACCTAACTGCTCATTATACCACAAAGTCTTGTTCTCCTACGCTTAAAATACACAATGCACTTGCAGTAAGTGACAGCTTAGTGGTTGTTGGAAATCTAGTTTTAAGCCAGGCTGTACAAGTATTGGACATATTTTCTTGCAAAATAAAAAGAATGTAGACATATTCACTTGTCTCATTTAACTTCTAATGAGAATGCAACCATTTAATCTTCTCTCATTTGATCAATTTTGCCATAAATTGTGTTAATAGCTATATATAGCAAGCTATATGGACTTATTTGCTTTTATTATTAAAGACAGCATCAAGGAGAGGTGCAAAAATTGTCAATTTGTAAATAAAAAAAGGTCCTAATTTGGTTTGATTCTGATTAATCTTTTATTTCAAGAGTAATTCTTTGCAGTTCTGTATCAAATTATTGCTTTTTCTGTCCATCAGACATGTCATCTGAATTTGATTGAACTTTCCTATGTATTTCAACACTGGGGGGAAAACAAACAAACACACACAGAAAAAAAACAGCTGTTTTATCTAAAATGTATTGAAATATACCCATCTCACAGCTGACATGTAACAGCAGGAAAATATCGTCTGTTGTCATTGCCTGGATGATCCTGCTGTTGTACATGCTGGTTTACTGTCCACACTGTCAGGGCTTGCTGGAGCACTTAATAATAATCTTCCTATTTTTGACATTCATTGCTGACAAACAGAAAATCCTGGTTAAAACAATGACAAAATAAAATAAAATAAAATAAAATAAAACAAATAAATATATAGATAAATGGAAAATGTAAAAGCAGTCTTACAGGGTGTGGTGTGGTGGAAGGGTGGGCGGGGTGAAAACAGAAGACTAAACTTGGTACCGAGGTAGTACCAATGCTCACAGCACATAATTGTTCACTGGCTTTAAGATTATAATGCTGTGAATTTTATGCTGCTACGACTGTCAACAAAGAAACGAAGATGACGGAAATCTACAGCACTCAGCAGGCTTTGGTTCATGATCCTGAACCAAGTCAACCCTTGCAACTCAGATGGAGATGACATAGCCCTTCAGCAGAGTTTAGACTCTGAAATGGATTCTGGTAAGATTTCCCAAATGAAATTACCAATTATTATTATGTCAATTGCTTTTTAGAAAATCAATCCTAAATCAATACAGATGAGGCATACTTCAGATGTTTTTGAAATGTAATTCAAATTATTTTTGTGTAAATTTCTGTGTAAGTTTGTCATTGCTCACATTACAAAAATACGATCACCCTACAGATAAGGAGACTTCACTGCCACCAGAAAAGAGAGGTTAACTGGAGACACACACATGGAGAAGGCAAACAACAACACAGTGTTGCGTGAAGAACAGGTCGGCAGGCCTCACGATCACAGCCCAATAGAATCGTATGCCGCAGATGGAGAACCAACAGCTTTAGTCAGAAGAACGGTGTCGAGCCTCTTACAGAACTTCCTCTCTTTCGTCACTCTTGAGATGCTTCGAACTATTCAGGAATGAACTATTCAGCATTGACGGCAGACACAGCATGACAGTTGATTCATGGCCCTCCATCATGCGACACCTACACTTCGATGACATGAACACGTGCAGTGAACGAGTTGGGAATAACGGGTTTGCTGTGTTAGCTGAGGTTTGGGGGGGCTTTCATTGACAACTGCATCACATCCTACAACCCAGGCAGGTACATCACCATTGACGAGCAACTTTTTCCAAAGAAGACTCGGTGCTGTTTCCTGCAGTACATTGCAACGAAACCTGATAAATTTGGCATTGAGTTCTGGGTGGCATGTGACTTGAGATCCAAGTATGTGCAATGTCATCCTATATCTTGGCAAGGACCTCAGTTTTTACCGTGGAGAGACTGTCCAAAAATGAAAAAACAACGACATGCCACTATCTTTGCCTAAATGCATAAGGTATTTTTATTCTCTATCACTTTATCCACATGCTGCACAGATTTGCGTGTATGTATATGATCTTGCAGTAATTTCTAAGAAAAAAAAGTCCTGTTTAAATCTTGTCCATCAGCAATAAATCTCAGCAAGAAATGAAAAGACCAAGGGAAAATAATTTTTCCGTTGTGATCAAAAAAAGTGGAAATATTGTTATTTATTGAAGCCTGCTCAACTAGCTATGCATTACCTGGCCATGAAAATATTTCTCTCCCTCTCTCTCGCTCTCTGACATCACACTACAACACCACGCCCTCCCATTCAAGTCATTCTACTGAACGTTTTCAGTTTAGTTTCCTTCTGTCTTTCTGGCATGTTGCTGTATTTCAAATGAGTCTTTCAAATAAAACAGGCCAATAATTTCTCCCTAAGCTAAACTGTAGTGGGAAATTTGACTTTATCTTGAAATTAGTACAAAAAAATCACACTCGACAATCATGATACAGACAATTTCACACGGAGTAAATATCTACAAATTTTACGATGCAGTAATGCTGACAAAGTTTTGCTTGCAATCTCTCAGGTAAACAAATGATGTGACAAAACATTGTTTACTAGTTCTAAACCTCTGCCTGTCTCTTGTTACATTACAACACACTGAATCATTTAGTTACACATGGCACCAAAGCCGGTTCAGGTGTGAAAACGATGTGAAAACAGTTTGAAAACTGTGGTAAAAACTTGGCGAAAGGCTTCAACATCCCCACAACACCACTGTAGTACATACTGCAAGGCTGTGGGGGTTGCTAAAGAGTAACACTCCAAAGCTAGAGCAAAACAATGCATGCGCAGATAAAAGCTCACTGTCTGTTGCAGGAAGTACACCTTGGAAGCAGAGAAGAGAAGATGGCTGAGGATTCAGTGCAAGGCAAAAGAGAAACATTTCTTTGGACTAATGATAAAGTCTAGTTTTTCTACAAAAAACGCTGGACTAGGAAGCATAAAAAGGTTGAAGGAGGGTGGATTGAGAATCGATGCGTGTTCACTACATTGACGTCATTTCCTCTAGTGGTGCGGTTTTATTTCTACATGTGACCAGATAAATTATCTGGTGAAAAATGGATACTGCAACCTAGTACTGTGTTCACAATGTTCCAACAATAAACTGTGCCAACCAATCTAACTGCATTGTTTGTGAACTTCAGATTTCCGGAGCACTGTCTCAGGTTTCTTTCTGAGAAGTAAAAGTATGTTTCTAAGGGAAATTGTTACACGACCCACAGTTGGAGCTTTGTTTTGGCACAGTGTGAAATTCTCTCATCAGTTCCAATAACAAACAACCAAAAAAAATGAAGATACAAGCATCTGTACAAAAAATGTCATGGACAAAAGTTAATAACTCTCAAAAAAGAGTTTGACAAACACCAAATTGTGTTGGCCCTGCGATGGACTGGTGATTTGTCCAGGGTGTACCCTGTCTCTCACCTGCTAATTGCTGGGATAGGCTCCAACTTCCCTGTGACCCTTAATTGGACAAAGTGTTGGGTTTACAGTTCTGTTCCATAAGCCAGTAACTGCAGCTAAAAGCTAAAAATAATACTAAAAAACTGGACAGCATGATAAAGGGTGTCTTTACACAGTCTCCTTGACTCAATCCCAAACTACCTGCTACACACCCTTTGTGAGTTCCTGCAGAGGTTCCACCATATTAAGGACCGTCCCAAACCATATTGTGTGGAGAGCACGTGGACTGTTCAGCCCTCAAATAGCGAGTCTCCAACACCCCATACTCACAAGACATTTTGCAGCTGGTGCAATGGCAAAATGGAGGAGACAGCCTTCAAATGTGAGTTCTGCATGTGTCCTGCATGTTTGTCACACTGCAGAAAAAAAAGTCAAGGCCCCCCGATCCCACTATCATATGCACACCGATGCTTACAAAGAACCATACAAAGAAATGTACCACAAAATAGTCTTTAGATTATTGGCTGCTACTCTGTTTACTATAGTTAAAACCATGTCAGTGGCAGAAAGAATCAGTTCCTCTGCTATATTGTGAGATGTCTTAAACCAGGAAAATCTGCAAACTACTTCAGGTGATGAGACAGATGCTGCTTTAGCAAAACAACCCTGCTACATATGACAAGTAGTATATTTCTAAAGTAATCAACAGGCTTTTCTTTGTGTTCAGGATGAAAAGTCCCCAAATAGAATTGAAACTTGCTTAGCTAATACTGTCAGATGCAAATATTTGGCGACATACAACAGTCTCTCTTTACTACCTACCATTAACCACTACCATTACTTGACCATTACCTGGTCAAGCTTAGGGCATTATATGTCACATCATATTTTCTTCTCCCTTTTTTCATTGTAATGGTTGCTGAATTTATGATATGTCAGGGACAGTGGAAAGCTTTTAGGGTGTCTTTGTATTGCCATGGCAACAAGTTCTTTCTTTTTCCGGTGGAGGGGAGAGGGCATCCCAATCCTGCCCATCTTATTTATACTCTCCCCCTTCAATTAAAGTGCCCTCTTCAGTTGTGAGTGTGACTTCATTGGGATTGACGCTCAGTAGTGAAGGGGTAGTATGTAGGGGGTTGTTTGGAATTCAGCCCTGCTGTGTTACTTAAAGTTCCATATGAATAGCTGAAGAGGTGTGTTTAAGTAGGAAAGCATGAAAGAGGAAAAGTTATACCCTCTAAACAAACACATAAAGTTATCTTTGTGGGATTTCAACAGCTATAAAAAATGACCAAGGTTACCAAGATAGCTCACCAGCATTTAAATGTGTCATAAGAAAGTTACAGTGAAACATGTAAAATATGTTTTAGCACCTGAGGAATAGCCACCCGTCTTTGTATGCTAAAGTTAAGTTAAATGCCCAGTAATTAAGTTTTATTTGTTACCTCACACAACATAAAAAAAAATTATGTTGTGTCATTAGAGATGGGATTTCTGGCTCTTTGAAGGGAGCCGGATCTTAAGGAGCCGTTCCTTTCAAACAGTTATTCAAAAGACTGGCTCATTCTTACAACATCTTACAAAATTTCACAATATATAAGATTGACAAATAATCAAGCTATGTACCTATATAAAATCTACTATACAAGATGAATTAGAACAAAAAAAATTAGAGGAAAAATATAGATAAAAAAAAGGATAAACCTGAGCAGTCAGTGCAAATTCTAGTAAATGTTTTGGATAGAACTCATAGTATTTGTTTCCGAACAATCAATTCAAACTTTATTTATAAAGCGCTTTTCATGCCAAAACACAAAGTGCTTTACATGATTAAAAACATTCATGCATATTTAATTTCATGCATGTTAAAATTAAAACAAGCCTTTACATGCGTGAAAGTAGAATTACATAATAATAAAGAAACACTCATTAAAATCTTTCACAGTCGCACGCACACACACACCAAGCAAACCCCTCCCATTCTGTACAAACAGACTGAACTGCTGTATGCTCTGCCCATGGATGATTCACATTAATGGAGCATGTTGGACATCAGACTTCTATGAAGTCACAAATGTGATGAATGCAGTATCAAAAATTTGAATATAAAAAGAACGGCTCACAAATGAATGACTCACAGCTGTGAATTGGTTCCTATAGTTAATTTAAAAGAGCTTTTCAAAAGAATCAATTCGTTCATGAACGTCACATCTCTACAATATTATAATTCTGTAGGACTCAGGTTGGGGTTACACAGAGCAAAAAGGGGTAAGACCTAAAAAGCTTTTGCTTCTATCGTCTTCTTTTACTTTTTTCCTTTTCGGACACTAATGTAAATTTAAAGAAAAAGATAAAAATATTAAAATAAAAATAAATAAAAATAGCTTTTGTTCAAAATAAACTTTAATAAATAAATAAACATTGCAATATGATGAGTTAAGCAGAGTTCACTGAATGTTACATTATAAGGCTAAGGAAAAGTCTCAAATCTTCATAATGGACAGTTTTGCTTTAACATGAAAGACTCAGCATGAATCAATGCCATTTTTAGTGGTCAGTGTGCAATGACCTGTAGAAGAAACTGCAATGTAGTCTTGTCAAGGTTCCCAGTCAGTAAACGTTTAGCATTAGATTATTTCGATTTCTCCTATCTGTGCTGAGTAAATGTTGGGTTGTGTATCCAGCAATATGAGAAGTCTGTTTAATTTATTACTAACAATGTATGAAAGATGATCTCAATTTAAACAGTTTTTTTTTTAATCTGGTCATACAAAATTCGGTAATTTATTAAAACTATTTACATAAAAATTAAACATGTATTGAAAACAATTAATGACTTGCATATTTTAAATATTTCCTGTGGTGAAATAATTAGTCCTGTATGACAGATACTTAAATTGTTTGCTGTAAATCATTAATAATGTAATTGTATTCTGAATGTAATCACTGTAATTTCAAAAGAAGCTCAACTGGGTGTTGAAAAATTATTTTGTCTTTTCTTAATCACAAAAACCTTCAGGTCAAGACTGATAGTGCTGTTAAACAACCAACTGTTGTGGAATCTTTTGTAAAGTGTGTCACTTTTTCCCCTACCTTAAAACAAGCCCAGGGTTTTAATACGAATATAGCCTACTTAATTGCAAATGATATGATGCCATTTCAGATTGTGGAAAAACCTGGATTTCTTTATTTCATGAAAAAGGCAGTAGGGCTACCCCAGTATAAAGTGTTTCTGGCGTCCTTTGACAGCTCTTTGGTCTTGGCCATAGTGGCGTTAGGAGTCTGACTGTTTGAGCTTGTGAACAGGTGTATTTATACTGATATCAAGTTCCAACAGGTGCCATTAATACAGGTAACGAGTGGAGGACAGAGAAGCCTCTTAAAGAAGAAGTTATAGGTCTGTGGGAGCCAGAAATCTTGTTTGTTTGGAGGTGACCAAATACATAGTTTCCACTATAATTTGCAAATAAATTCTTTACAAATCAGACAATATAATTGTCTTTTTCCCCTTATTTGTCTCTCATAGCTGAGATATACATATGATGAATATTACAGGCCTCTCTCATCTTTTTAAGTGGGAGAACTTTTACAATTGGTGGCTGACTAAATACTTTTTTGCCCCAGTGTGTAT
>JBAMHW010000007.1:15768922-15780841 GCA_037177495.1 Rhadinocentrus ornatus | reverse complement strand
TATATAAATATAAAATATATATATATATATCCATCCATCCATTTTCTGCCGCTTATCCGGAGTCGGGTTGCAGGGGCAACTGCCTAAGCAGGGAAACCCAGATTTCCCTCTCCCCGGCCACATTCACCAGCTCATCTGGAGGGATCCTGAAGCGTTCTCAGGCCAGCCAAGAGATGTAGCCCGTCCAGCATGTCCTGGGTCTTCCCCGGAGCCTCTTTCCGGTGGGACGTGCCCGAAACACCTCACCAGGGAGGCGTCCAGGAGGCATCCTAACCAGATGCCCGAGCCATCTCATCTGGTTCCTCTCGATGCGGAGGAGCAGTGACTCTACTGTGAGCCCCTCCCGTATCACGAGCTTATCACCCTATCTCTAAGGGAGAACCCGGCCACCCTGGAGAGAAAACTAATTTTGACCGCTTGTACTCGCAATCTTGTTCTTTCAGTCACTACCCACAGCTCGTGACCATAGGTAAGAGTGGGAACGTAGATCGACCGGTAAATCGAGAGCTTTGCCTTTTGGCTCAGCTTCTTCTTCACCACGACAGACCAATGCAGCGTCCGAATCACTGCAGATGCGGCACCAATCCGCCTGTCGATCTCACGCTCCATCCTTCCCTCACTCGTGAACAAGACCCAGAGATGCGCGAACTCCTCCACTTAGGGCAGGACCTTGTTGCAGACCCGAAGAGGGCACTCCACCCTTTTTTAGCTGAGGACCAAGTTCTTGGATTTGGAGGTGCTGATTCTCATCCCAGCCGCTTCACACTCGGCTGCAAATCACTCCAGTGATTGCTGAAGATTATGGCCCGATGAAGCTAATAGAACCATATCATCTGCAAAGAGCAGAGACCTAATCCTGAGGCCACCAAACCGGACCCCCTCAAAACCTCGGCTGCGCCTAGAAATTCTGTTTATAAATGTTATGAACAGAATCGGTGACAAAGGGCAGCCTTGGCGGGTCTGGCACTCCATTCTCCTGGAGTACCCCCTACAGGAGTCCCCGAGGGACACGGTCGAATGCTTTCTCCAAGTCCACAAAGCACATGTAGATTGGTTGAGCAAATTTCCATGCCCCCTCAAAGACCCTGAAGAGAGTGTAGAGCTGGTCTACTGTTCCACGACTGGGACGAAAACCACACTGAACCACACTGAGGTTCGACTTTCTGACAGACCCTCCTCTCCAGGACCCCTGAAAAGACCTTACCAGGGAGGCTGAGGAGTGTGATCCCCCTGTAGTTGGAGCACACTCTCTGGTCCCCCTTTTTAAAGAGGGGGACCACCACCCCAGTCTTCCAGTCCAGGGAAACGGTCCCTAATGTCCACACAAGGCAGAGGCGTGTCAGATAGCCCTACAGCATCCAGAGCCTTAAAGAACTCTAGGCGGACCTCGTCCACCCCCGTGGCCCTGGCACTGAGAGCTTTTTAACCACCTCAGCGACCTCAGCCCAAGAAATGGGAGAGCCAGCACCAGCTACCCCAGACTCTACTTCCTCATCAGAAGACATGTTGGTGGGATTGAGAAGGTCTTTCAAGTATTTGCTCCCCCACCTCACAACGTCCTGAGTCCTATCAGGCCAAAAAGGCCTGGTTGGTAAGAAGCTCTTCCGGAGATGGGAGGTGAAACTCTTTCTGACAGGGGACTCCACCAGGCGTTCCCAGCAGACCCTTACAACACGCTTGGGTCTGCCAGGCCTGACCGGCATCCTCCCTCACCCTCTGAGCCAACTCACCACCAGGTGGTGATCAGTTGACAGCTCCGCCCCTATCTTCACCCGGGTGTCCAAGACATGTGGCCGCAAGTCCGACGATACGACTACAAAGTCGATCATCGAACTGCGGCCTAGAGTGTCCTGGTGCCAAGTGCACATGTGGGCACTCTTATGCCTGAACAAGGTGTTCGTCATGGACAGCCCAGGACGAGCACAGAAGTCCAGCAACAAAACACTACTCAGATTTAGATCTGGGGGGCCATTCCTCCCGTACACACCCCTCCAGGTCTCGCTGTCATTGCCCACATGAGCATTGAAGTCCCTCAGCAGAACGAGAGAGTCCCCGGAAGGAGTGCCCTCCAACACCCCTTCCAAGGACTCCAAAAAGGGTGGGTACTCTGAACTGCTGCTTGGTGCATAATAACACCAAATAAGCTGACTGTTGCACAAACAACAGTCAGGACCCATCCCCCCACCCGAAGGCAAAGGAAGGTTACCCTTTCATCCACCGGGGTAAACCCCAACGCTGCCACAGCCAAATATCTGCATCGAGTAAGGCAAGTCCTGAGAAGTCAGCTTAATGGCAAGAACAAGATCAGGGCAATTAACAGGTATGCCCTGACAGTGATCAGATACCATTCTGGGATAATAAGCTGACCAATGGAGGAAGTTCAGATCACATATGTTAAAACACGGGAGCTGTTCACTATGTATGGAGGGTTCCATCCCAAATGCAGTTTCCAGAGGCTATACGCTAAGTAAAAAGAAGTAGGTTGAGAACTAGTGAGCATCAGGGCCACTATCCAAGATGAAACATCCAAGCTCCATTAATACATCAGGAAGATGGCCCCAAGGGATAAAGCACTGAGTGAATGCCTCAGGCAATGGAACATGGAGGAGAATGAAATGGAGGAACCATCATAGAAGGACAAGCTAATCATGGCAGCACAGGAGCAAGCCTTAAGGTGCAGGCTGTGCAAAGCGACCTCTGAAGCAATCCAGCACCTCACAGCAGGGTGCAAGATACTGGCCCGCAAAGAATATAAGGAATGCCATAAGCAAATAGCCGGCATAGTGTACAGAAACATCTGTGTAGAATATGGACTGAAAAACCCTAGTTTGTCAAAAGTCAATGTGCTTTTAACCTCTGTATAGATATTACTGCAACTTACATACAGCTTCTGAAACTGAACCAGTAGTGGGTTCTGTTATAAACACACGATGTGGGGGCAGTTATAAACACACGGTACCACATAAAGTACCTATGAGTGATATCAAACGGCAAACCAATTTGTAATTATTTATTCCAGGTGTACATTGTTGTGTTGCTTTTTTTAAAGCAGTTAGCATGTAACCACCTTTTAAGATAGGCTTAAAATAATTTAATGCCTTATAACATCATAATTCTCAGTGTGTTTTGTTTTGTTATTCAGCCTTTTCTTTGTTGTTTCTATGGTAATTGGGAATGTACAACCAGTAATAGATCACTTGTCCTTTTGCATTGCATGACTTATCTTTTGAATTAAAAATAAGTTTTGTAAAGTATTTAGAAGGTTGTTATTTATTAGTTTCTAGAAGCAGTGGGGTGCCAGATTCTAGTGCCCGGGGAGCAGTTGGGGGTTGCTCAGGGGCCCACAGTGGTTTACCGTATTTGCCAGCCCAAGGAATTAAACCCAGGTTCACCAGATCTGGTTCTTCAGACCCAAACCCACCTCTGTAACCATTAGCCTACCACTCCCCAGGTTTGCCGTAGACGTGCATGTTCAAGTTGCTTTGTCAACGAACGTGTTTAACTCATTTCACTGAATGCCTTTTTTTTTCTCTTGGAAACTGATTCCACCACTGATTCCATTAATTCAAACTGAAGTATCTCAAAAACTATAGGCAGGAAGTATTTATTAATCTTTTATCATGTTTTTGAGTGGTTTTAGTGTGGACAGCAGCTTTGGGTGAAAAGGAAAGGTTATTGTTACTTGTATTTTGCATTTTTGGTAATGTTACTTTAGATTACTTTGTTTTTAGCCTTGTTTTTAGTTTTTATCATGGCACATTAGTGAACTTGAATTCACTGAAAGGATTATGGATTTGAACAAGTATTTTAGTGAAAGATATGGTAAAAACAAATATTAGATACCAAAACACAGTGGGTACATTTGAGGTATGTTTGCTCTGCTTCTAATCAGATTAGTTCTTACATACTACAAACTAAATTTACCCTCAAACAATGTTCAATTTGTGTTCACAACAGAACGACTAAATCGCTTTTCTTGCTGCATTTTGGCACATTTAAAGCAATATCAGTATGAAGCGTGATGTGATTACCATAGCATAGCCAATGGAGCAAAACAGATAAACAAAGCAACAGCACAAAACTGTGCACACACAGAGGGAAGCATATACACATACAGGGATGATGCCTGGAACTGTAAAGATGTGTTCTGACTTGAGTTCAGAGACCTTGAAGGAGAGGAAGTCTGCATGTGAACTTTGGGAAGCCTTTTTATCTGAGCATGATGTTTTCCTCACACAAAAAGTGCCCACTTGATCATGTGTATAAATAACGAACACAGACAGGCAGATTCATATTTCCATATTAAAAATAAAATCAAACAAAAATACACTAATGATAATCACTTAATCCCAAAGAGACACACTGTACAGGAAATGTTTACTGCTCATATCTCAGAATTTCAGACTTTTCATATTTATTCAGTATTTATAATCCACATCCTCCACCAGCATGAATGCTCAGTGATGCTGAGACGTCATGCAGGTACAAAAACAGTCATATCTACATCCTTTTTCATACACTGTAAAATGTAACATTGGCTTAAATGAAATTGATTTAGTGGATATAACTTCATTTTAATTTAGTTATTATAAATACTATATAAGTCATGTAAACTTTAGAAAGGTTAAAAAATCAACATAACTAAATTGAATCAATGTAAATTAAAGGTTAAATAATTATGATTTTTTCTGTAAAAAATAATTAAAAATGTTCTCATTTGTTGCGAGGGATAAAAAGAAGATTCCCTATAAACAATCTGTTCTCTACAGTCTACATCAACAATGTCTTTGTCAAGCTTTTCTCCTTTCAAAATAAGAGTTACTGATGGAATAACTTTGGTGCACTGTGTAGCTCTTTCCTACTTTCTGGTTCTTAACTAGTCATATGTGACTCCTCAAGTTGCCAAGCAACAGTGCAGCATTTTGTATTTTATGTCGGCAAAAGAACCTGCAGTAATGATGTTTTGGCCAAGTACATAGTGTGTTTGTCCTAATAAATTAATGAAATTACTATCAAAATAATTTAATAAGTGAGACTAAGGGAAAACAGCCACCGCGTGGCATTTGCTGATTAATGTAGCTTTTGTTTACACTCTATTTTTTGCTAATGTAAATTGGCGCATGAAATTAGCATTGCAAAACATAGCAACTTCGTGTGTTTGAATCATCTTCACTCGTCATCTTGATGTTTGCTGGTGCTATGTTCTCCGTCCTTTATAGACTGTATATAAAAGAGCCGTCCTCTCACAAACTGGCAACCTGCGTGAAACTCTGAGTGGGGTGGGGGGGCTCTTTCGACTGCAGTTGAGCAGTGTACGATACAACTCTGGACTATGGAGGCACTGGAGAAAGTGCTTGTATAGATTATAAACAAAGTTCTATAGTCGTTATGTGCTGTCTTTTTATTTCTGTTTTTTTTTTGTTTTTTGTTTTTATATGGACCAAACTGTGAGTCTGAAATAAAGAAATAATTAATATAACAACAAATTTGCACTTTTACTTTGGGAGCTTAGTTACCCAATATTTTTTAAAAATATTTATTCTAGTTTATTAAATTTCATTTTATTTATTTAGCTGATCAAAAATTTAGATGACACAAAAAGTGTGTGTGTGTGTAGGGTGGGGGGGTGGGGGGGGAGTAATGACCATGAATGCGACTTGGACACACAGAAAATTCCTACTTTTTATTAAACAGGCTTAGGAGTCTAGTAGGCCTCTCAGGTTTAAAGTCAAATAGAATATATTTAATTTTGCTGTGTATTTCTCCCACAGTGCCATAAAAACCATGGGATTTTCCCAACATAAAAACGCCTCCACACACACGAACACCCACACACTCTGGCACACATCTACACGCTTACACTAATGCACATAAATGCTGGATATAAACATATGGAAATGTTATAGTTATACTATAAACAAAATAAGAACATAACTGTTTGCCTGATGTAGCTAGCTACTGTACATACTACAGAAAAACAAATGGTTGTCCAGATGCAAGCTCGACCATTGTTTCTCAATCCTGGTCCTCAGCGACCACTGTCTTGCATGTTTTAGAAGTGCCCATAATTTAACATACAAGACTCAAATGAATGCCGCAATTAATCTGCATCAGGTGTGCTGGAGTTGGTAAGAACAAAAACATGAACAGTGGTCCCCAAGGAGCAGGATTGAGAAACACTAAAGCTAAAAAAAGGTAAATAATAGGCAAATAGGTAAATAATAATGATAATGGAAAAGAATTATGAAGTGTTTTTCAAAGCACCCAAAGCACTTCAGACTTAGCCCATTATTCATACGGCGCTAAGTTATATAGCCACAGCTGCCAGAGGCAGACTGACAGATGTAGGATTATCACATGAGATGACATCAATATATGAACTGCTCTATATTCTAACACAAAAAAACTCAAAGTTAAGATAAGAACAGCTTCACTTAACAACTGCAAGATACAATCTGTGGCCAAAATACTGAAGCCTGACGGTTGCATTTTCTGCAGAACTGGTTTATATTTTTTTCTTGTATTAAAAAGTAAATAGTCTGATAGTATTTTTACTGTATTGTATCAACAGAAAGAGCCACTGCTTACAAGTATTTACTGTTAACCGACCCTCCCATGGGTAAATGTCAGATGTCCAAGGGTCAGTAAATGCAGCATGTAATGTACATGTTGTACATGTATATGTTGTTCTAAATCATCTCAACCATGTTCTATATCATAATTCAGAATCGATATATCATCATCTCACCAACCATCTCCATGATAAAAGAATTCTGTCATAAAATCACCAGATGACACACAGTAAACCGCCAACATTGATAAAGAATTCTGATTAAACCGATGACCTGAAAAAAAATACATTTTTCCTTTCATCAATAAAGTATAACTCCCTGTGCAGCAATGATAAAAGCCCTACGGCAGCATTATCAAAAGTAAACAACTGTTGATGAAATACTAATAAGTTTGTCTTTATATTTTTACATTATATGGTCACTTTAGTTGAAATAATCATTTCAATATTTCATAAAATCTAGACCTAAAAAAAGGTCTCATTGGTGCCCCCCTTTTGTTCTGGTCAGTGCTCCTGCCTGGCCCCCCATCAAAGACTTTCTAGACCCGCTCTTGCATATCTGTATAAACCCTGTCTACCTCCAGCCAACTACTGTGTTAGAGAAGGGTCCTGCCAAAAACAATACTTTGAGGTAAATATGTGACGATGTGAACCATGAACCACTAGTGTCCTCCTTCTCAGCTGAACAATAAACAAACGCAACAAGACAGAAAAGCAGATCAGCTGATCACCAACAGCCGTCATGATTCACGGAACAACATGAGAGGAGGAGGAGGAAGCAGCTGCTGCACAAACACAGAGACTACCAAAGAACCGTTAGAGCAGACACGTTAGTGCAAACGCAGGATAAGTTTAAAAAAATGTGCGGTTGTGGCTCATCTTTTCCATTTCACCTCCCCACGTCCCACAGAGAAATGACCGATATATGGGGTTTGTCACGCAGCGCAAGCGTTAATTGCATTAAAAATATTAACACAGTCAATTACATAAATTAGTTACCGCCGTTAACGCAATATCTTTCACAACTCTACTTAATATACAAGGAGACTTACAAGTGAGGAGCAGTCAAGATATCCTTATACAAACATTAAGTGCTAAATCTTTTACAGAATAGAGAGCAAGTAGAAGTGAAAGTTACAACAAGACAAGATGATCTCCCAATGAGTCCTTTGAAGATACTTATAGCATTTATTAGCTTATTCCACCCATAATGGACCCACAATTCAGAACAGTCTTGACCGAGTCTGCCTCATGTGTAGAGATGACTCTTTCAGATGCCATATCAGAGAGGAATGTAGAAGGAGCATGAACCTGCATGATTCAGATTAGATAGCTGGGTGCAGACCCAAAAGGTAGTCTACTGGCAAACATTTGTGACTTGAATTTGGTTTGGCCAGCCAGTGAGTTTAATGAATAATGGAGCAACATGTGTCCTTTTTGCCTGTTAGAAAATCAGACATGCCATCATGCTCTGAACAATCTCCAGGGGTTTCACTTTGCATAGCATTGCCAAGGTGAGAGACAGCTATGACCTTTACCATGGCTTTGGTAGTATACTGAGTCAGATATAAGCAGATTTTATTTATTTATATATTTTTCTTATTTTGTAAAGTGCAAAGCAATCTGACCAAGAGACAGGCAAAAGACGATCAGAGAAGGATAACTGTCATCAATCATAACATGACTCTCAACTTTGGTTGGTGAGAAAACTGAAGAAACTTTTTTTATGCTCATATTTTATTGAATAGAGGATTTAGGGATTTTGGGTTTAGTGATACATGCTGACTGCACTGGATCATCTAGTGGGAACGGCAGGTACAGCTGATTATCATCTGTGTAGCAGAGATATGATGAGCCACTGTTGTATTTCTATTTAACTTCCAGACCTGCCAAACTGCAGTAGAGAAGTTTCTTTTGTTTTCACTGTTTTTCAGTTGATGATAAAATAAATAAAAGAAAAAATTACATCTTTATTACTTTGACCATTCATTCATTTTTCAGCATCATCCTTCAATAACACAAAACCCCACTATGCAGGCTATGAATTTAGATCCTCAGTATATTCTTAAAATTTCCCAACTCTAAATAGTTTCGACGTATACTGGAAATGAAGGGCAGTGACTTCTTTACATTTCTTTAAAGCACACAACTACAATGACATTACCAAGCTTGGCTAAACTGATTTTGAAGCTGATGGCAGCGTGTCCTCTGATACTATCCACTGAGTTAAAAGTGAGCTGAAAGAGCTACCAGCAGCCACACCAAATATTCTATTTAGCCCAGTTTTTTTCTTACAATCTTTATGGGGATACTTGCTGGGATTTACTTGCTATTATCAATGCGTCTGTGTATGTTTCATGGCTACCACGCATTCCTAGCGTTTATTTGGCACATGGGCTTCTTGCGTTTATACGAGGTAATGTGTTGTGTGCACGAGTTGCAATATTTACGTGAATGCTAGTGGTGCTCATGCAAACAAGAGCATGAACACGACAGGTCAGAGGTAAACACTATGGCAGTTTTTTGGTGAAGTGTCCTTTTCAAGGACACAGCAACAGATTGACTGGGATGAAGCAAGATCGTACCATCTTATGTTTTGATGACATAGTTTGAGAATGTTTTTTTCAACTGTATTTATTATTATTTTTATTTTAATGACATTAGCTGCCACAGGTGCAAGAAATTAAACCTTGTTGAGTCCCATGAGGCTCGCCAGATGTGCCGTAAGTAACTCTGTTTTATCACATCATAGATCATGTGTAAACATGTTAACAAGGATAAAAATATGATTTTTATCACAGATCTGGATCCTTTTTATCGTATCGTTACTTGCGCAATACTGTAAATTCATTCTGTATATGCTTTTTACACAGACTTCTATATAGGTTTTATATAGTTTTTCTTCTGTATAGTTTGTTTTTTTTTTGTTCTTACCTCTAATGCTATTTTTTACACTGGTTTTGCACAATAACCATATCGTCCAGCCCTATCTTTTATATTAAAATACTTATATTACATATATAGGCTGACATCTAACAGTAAAGTAATACCGGTGTAGAACTGTACGAAAACATGACAGGCCAAAATAACGTACACATTTGCTGCTAGGACAGCCTTGTAAAAAGGTATTTTATCTCCATATGTCAATATTTCCTGGTTAAATAAATCAAATTAAAATACAAAAACCAAAAAAATCCTGTAAATGTTTATTACCTTTTGACTTGGATCCAGTTGATTTCAATGTTGAATACGGTCTTGGTGACCTTACTCATCTGAACATTACTGAATATTTTACTAGTACCTGTTGTGATAGGACCCCACAAGCCTGCACTGGATATGGATGGATGAATTTTACACTACAGGAGTGTTGTAGATGTTGCAATATATATTTTTTAAACTATCATTAGTTTATCATGATTTTAATAAGATGAACATCAGCTTTTTTAACTAAAATTTGTTTTAATCTGTCACAGTAAAGTATCCTGCTACAAATGTATTTTGCTTTTTTGTTCTGAAACTTAAAGCTGTCCCTCACTGAAGTGACTGACTGAATTATAAAAATAGGCAGCTGTGTCAAAGTGAGTTCTAGACGACGAACAGTTGCAAAACATGGATGCTGTGAAAAGAGAGGCCTTCTGTAGTTATGTTGCTTTTTAGCAGCTTACTGTTTCAACATACACTGATAAAAATGTAATTAACAACATCTGTGAACACCCTGGAGTGATTGAGAGATATAATAGAAAAAGATGCATTCTGTCTGGCATGTTCTAGTACTAATTGGATTGGAATTTATTGTTTTGTTTTTTCCTTTGCTGTTTTTTTCTCTAGCATCATTTATCTCCTCTCCTCCATGTTATCCATCTCCCTCTCCTCAACCCCACCAGAAGGAACCATTCATCGTTTTGGCAACAGTGCAGTGTTTTCATTATCACTTGCCTCCTCCTGCTCCCTCACCTTGCTAAAGATAGATGTTGGGGACATAAACAGGAGACAGAAATTCAAGGAATCTACCTCTTATTGGCGTTTAGTTCAACTGCATCTTGTCACTGAACTTTTTCCAACCCTTCATACCACTTCACTGCATAATAGGTTATCAAAATGAAATTTCCTTTCCTTGCCGACTACATCAGTCTTCTTGAACATGGATTACATCTCTTTACCCAAAAAAATTGGACTCTAAACTTTACCTTTTGATTAAGGTTAAAGATAGGACTATCTTGGGTGACCCTTAAGGCCCGTTTACAGCATTTTAGCATTAGCATTAGCTGCGTTAGCTTAACTCACATCTCAGACAAAGTAAAGCACAACTTTATATCAGTATCACTTACCGATTGCATTGATGGTGAGCAACTAAAAGTTGGAATTGCCCCTCTTTCCAACCGCATGGTTGATGCCATCTTTGCCTGAAATTGTCCCAAATTACGGAAACATTTAGACGAAAAATGTTTAGCACTAACATAGAGTGCAGCAGGCAGAGATGCAGGTACATTATTATCAAAAATAAATTTAATCCAATTGTCCCTGATAGTTTGGTCCGCTGCTACAGGGAGACTAAAAACATCTTGATGTTGGTTTAGGCAACTGACAACCAAACAGTTGACATGGGAGTGCCATTTTGACATCTTCATACAACTTGTTGTTATGACAACTGCAGTAGGCTGAGCTGGTGATTTTAGGTGTGGAAGAGTGGGTGATGACTCCTTTAAGTATATTAGGTCCAGCTGCATTTTGGTTTCCCAGAATTCTGTCAGTCTTCTTGTTGATGCTCTTTGGCGGTTGGCAAAAACTTGTGTCATGATTTGTGTATTTTAGGTTTAGTTTTACTGTCTTATGGGTTCATTGTCTTGTCTGGTTTCCTGTTTCATTTTGTAGTTCGTTTCCCCTTGTGTATTGTGTTCTGTTTTGCTTCCTGTTCGTCAGCACACCTGGTTATTTAGAAAATTCACTTCATCTGTTCCCTATTAACTCCTCAGTGTATTTATACACCCTGGTGACCTCCTGCTTGGCCAGTCTGCCTTTGGGTCTTCACAACCACATTACATGCCACATTGGTGCATTTCTGCCACCAAAAGGTTTGAAGTAGTGCGTCCACAATCCACAAGCAATTACATACCATGCTTGCAGATCTGCATCACAAACTTAGCTTTCTCCAGCACACTTCCGCCAAAACCCACATACTGTATTAAACTATAAATATAAATAAAATTACATGTTGTTTGCAACTTAGTCCTGTCATACAGACTTACCCGTGGTATACAGTAATTGTTTTTGTCCTGTCTTCCCCCGACCCTGGATCCACATCAATTTGCCTACCGCAAGAACAGGAGCACAGAGGATGCAGTCTCCAT
>JBAMHW010000007.1:15699678-15710179 GCA_037177495.1 Rhadinocentrus ornatus | reverse complement strand
GAAAAGAAAAGAGAAGAAAAGAAAAGAAAAGAAAAGAAAAGAAAAGAAAAGAAAAGAAAAGAAAAGAAAAGAAAAGAGAAAAGAGAAAAGAGAAAAGAGAAAAGAGAAAAGAGAAAAGAAAAGAAAAGAAAAGAAAAGAAAAGAAAAGAAAAGAAAAGAGAAAAGAGAAAAGAGAAAAGAGAAAAAAGAAAAGAAAAGAAAAGAAAAAGACAATGAACAGATGCTACCCCAGTGGTGCTGAAAAGAGGAGAAAGAACAGGGAAAGCAGAAAAATGCTCTCAAAATGACCTAAAATGACTACCTTCTTCAATGTGGCACCAGCTAGCAGCAGCAGCTAGCAGCAGCAACCCACAACCGAGGAGGGTCCGTCGTGTGGAGAGAAACAAGTGAGTATCGAGACTGTTGAAGGGGTAATTCCCCCTATGTTGAGCTAATATTAAATTAATTAATTTACTGTTTGGCAGTTTAAGCAATTGTAATATATTTGTAGCATCACTTTCCTGTGACATGCAGCCTGTTTTCAGCCTTGTCATTATGAATTTTCCAGCTGGCCCAAGACGATGTTTCAAATAGTTTTGACTTAAGAAGTCATCCACCAAAGGAAGACTCTTTCAGTTTATTACAAATTTTAGCATATGTTTTCCACTGAGCAGGAAGGTTTTGAAATATGTAACCAGCAAGAAAAATAATGTACAGTAGTGGAGTAGAAAGTGCAATATTTGCCTCTGAGATACAGTGGAGAAGATGAAATTGAAGTTGCATGAAATCCTCAAACTTCTATGTTAGCAACTGAGTAAATATACTTACATTTCACCACAGTGTTTTGTGTGTGTTTGTTTTCAGAATAAGACAGGGATGGGCTGTGACAGTGAGAGTTCTGAGATCCTAGGGACAAAAGGGAGAAAATGCAAAGACTATGAGAAAAAGGGACAAAAGAAAGCATGGAGAGAAAGACAAAAAAAGGGAGAGGAATAAGAGTAAAAGGGACAGAAGAAGAATAAAAAAAAACAAGACAAGAACAAAAGCGAGAGAAATACAAAAACTACAAGAAAAAGATGTGTAGAGTAAAAGGAAAAAAGAAGATTATGAGTAAAAGGAACATAAGAAAGAAAGATAGGAACAAAAGGGAGAGAAACACAAAGACAGGAAGAGAAAAAGAAGAAAAAAGGAAATAAAAGTAAATCATCTCTGTCACAAATGAAATTACAACTTATACAGTGAAATTAATTCTGTGTATGTGATCCACCCTAAGTATTCTATCAAATAACCTACTGGTTAAAAATAGTGCATGTGTATTCTCTTAAAACGTCTGTGTCTGTATAATTGACCTGTTTTGTGTGTTGTCTTCTCATTTTAGAGGGCCCCATGCCTGCCTTCGCCTTGGGCTCCAAATTTCTTAAATCAGCCCCTGGTTACATACAAGTAGAATGGTTCATTTGTCTTTCTGATGAGCATGTAAATAGGTCTTTGGATTAATGTTTAAATGAAGAAACTCGCTTTAACATCTTCTCCTAACATCGTCCTTATTCTCAATCATCTTTTTGTACATACTGTCATAAATAAAGTTGTGCAATCGGCACAGCTTCTATGTGATACTCGTGCAATAAGCACCCCACATACCTAGGACAGACTATAACACTGCTGTAGAAATTTGTGTGTAGTTGGATTATTCACCAATGTGTTGAAAACTGGTTTCTAATACTTGAAATGAATACATTTGCAGACATACAGAGCAGGTCATTAGAAGGTCTGCCTTACTGACCAGCTAAATCACCCCTGTCTCAGTCTCCAGACCGGTGTTCAATTTAGAACATACTTGACGTGTACCACACATCACCACTGTAGGCTAATTGACGAATTGCGCAGCACCATGGTGGAAGAGGCTGATTAGGGAGTCTTATCCCATATTTTCCTTTTATAATAAAAATGTTAACTTTTTTATTTATTCAAGTTAAGACCTATGTCTCTAAAGTTTGCATGGGGTTAATTTGTTCTGCCCTTGAGAGAAGATGGCATTTGTGAGAAGTGCTGATGTTTAGTAACAGAGAATGAGGCAGAAGTTGAAGGAATAAGAAGCAAAGCTTGGAAAGAGGGAAAACAACAGAATAAAAATCCATAAACTTAAGGCAGAACTGGACAACCTGCAGACAAAAAGCCAGCAGGTCAAAGAAAGAGGCTAACACACACAAACACACACACACACAAACGTACGCATATGCCAAGTAAAAGATAAACTTTGTCTTAATGTGTTTAATTTTTTTTTCTGTTTCATTTGTGTTTGTAGTTAGAAATGACTTCTTAATGAGTTCAGAGCATGATAAATTGCATTGAATTGCATTGCATATTGAGAAAATGATCCACCACATCACTGCCTTCTTCATTTTTATGAAAAGTTTAGTGAATTTGAAATCTATCCTTTTTTTTAAATACACACTTACTCTAATTTAAGGTTTGGGGGGGTTTACCAGTGAACACATTTCTAATAGCTCCTCTTTACAGCTGTTCATAAATGTACTAAAACAAACTAACTAGGCTTTAAAACTGTTGTTTTATAAATGTGTTATGACCATAACTTTGTAAAAAACTTGTTCATGACTACCATATGGTTTACATTTACCGGGTTTAAAGAACTCCTTTACTCAGAAGAGAACCTTAGTGTTTTGAAGCTGTGCAGCTAACTGCAGCTTCAACCATCATCATCGTCATCAGCCACGGTGGCCGAGGATGGACGTGCTGCGACAAGCATGGCAATCATTTTCTGACATTTGGCAGAGTATGTTGTTCTGTGGTCTCTAAACCAATCACAGTAAAAGAAGGATGGAGAATTATCTGAACACCTATAATACTGATGTATAATACTGGTATAAATTGTGACTTTGCAGACAGAAGCTGAAAATGACAAGTCATTTGGAGCAGCTGTTCACTATTTTCTTCTTCTTCTTTTTCATCTTCTTCTTCTTTTTATTTTTTTTTAGTATTAATTTAATCTAAATACAGGCTGGAAACACAGGAATAGCTGGGGAGAAAAAAAGTCTGTATTAGATTTCAGTCCTGGTTGATTTAGGGACACTTGTGGTTACTATAGTAACAGCCAGTGTGGTTTAATAACGTGGGCTTAGAGCAGATTTCTTTTCCTTTTTTCCCCAAGAAATACAGCAAAAGAGCAGCTGACATATGCATATACTTCAGCCAAATAAACTAAGGCACATTCTATAACGAGATCAGTGTAAAATCATGTTTCCCTCAATGTTTTATGTAAATTGCCAAGTATTTGGGGGGGAAAAAGATAGGAACATGAAAATTTAAAGAAACTTCAGATGTTCAAAAAAGCCTTTTACACCCAGTTAGCTTTTCCCATGTTAATTAATTAAAATTCACACAAGGAGCTGGGAACACCTTTTATGCTTTCAAGTTTTGTTCTATCAAAAAAATAGCACTTGATTGATTCACCTGAATGATTAGCTCTTTCTAATTCCAGAGAAGAGATTAGATGAGAAGTTTAAAAAAATATTTAATAAATGGAAAAATATCCTCAATGACAAAAATGAACAATTTTGTTGTTTGTCCTATTCTTTAGAGTATTTTTGAGAAATAATTAACATAATACATGACATAAAGCATATTTTAATTTATTGTTTAATTGTTATTATTTCATTTGTGTTTTTAATTTAGTGATTCTATTAAACAGTTATGTTTAGTGTATGTGAGTGGAGATTTTGTCACACTCAGTCGTGGCTTTCAGCTCTCTGGCTCTGCAATTCTCTCATTAGCTCAACCACTGGTGCCTCCTGCCAATTACCAATCACTGTTATAACCTGTCCTGTTTCACTCCATTGTTGCCAGATTGTCTTTGCTCCCATGCCTGACTCTCCAGTGTACGCCAGCTCAGCCCTGTCCTGAATCTGTCTAAAGTGGTCTCTGAATCCCGGTACCGACCCTGCCTGTTTCTGACCTTGCTTTTCGTCTCACACCTGTTCGATCTCTGGATCAACTTGAATCACGTCTGGAAGGACAGGCCTTTGCAGTGAATCTTACCAGCTTTGAACAATTTCACATCATCCTGTTGTCACCTCCTAAACTACTGTTCACTCACCGGTCCTGATATCTGTCAGTCAGTCCTGTTGGTCCAGAGGAAAACCTGTTTACCTGGCAAGTGGGGGACTGGGGTTTGATACCAACACATACCCACAACAGTTGCAGAACAAGCCACCTGACCTTACCTGGAGAAAATAATAAAGCATGTTCTTCCTTTATTTCCTACTCATTGTATTGCATTTGGGTCCACAGCCTCCCCGTTACAGATTTATTGTTTGATCTTTAATGTTTTTTTTGTGGACTTTTCTTTAAACAACGTTTTCCATTTGAGACAATAAATTAACGACTTGTCTAAAAATAAAAAAAGACAAGACTTGAAAATATATATATATATATATATATTAGGGCACGTTTTTTTTCTTGTTGCCTTGGGAACTCTAAGGAGCAACTGATCGGCAGACCTGAGGGAGCAGATGGGAGAATAATGGTGCACCAACTCTGAGAGGTAGGTTGAAACAATACAATTTAGAGGCTTAAAAGTAAATTAAAGAATAAATTAATTTTTAAATATATCTACAGCAGCCAGTGGGTGATTTGTGCTCATGTTAGAACGTGCCAGTTAAAAGCTGTGCTACAGCATTTTACACCAAATGAAAATGAGCAGTTGAGGACCCACTAACCCTGACATGAAGTAGATTACATTAATCCAGCGTAGTGGTCACATGAGCATAGATTACTGCCTCGAAGTGTTGTCTTTATTATTATTATTACCTCAGTCATGTGTAACATGACCTACAACACTGCCTCAAAGACATTATAAAAGAAAATTTCATATTTACTTGGCATTTGTATGTAAAACTTACAATTAATTTATCATTTCCCCATCTAACACATTTCTTTTTAAGTAAATTACAAGTGAAAACTGTAGAGAATGATGCATCTATTTATGTGAACATATTGCATTTACAGGTCATTTAAGTTTTCTGTGATGTGGTAGCTAAATTTCTGGCATAAGGTTATATCTTTGTCAGCTTTGCTAATGTTTGCCTTCATCCCATCCTCAGTAGCCCTGCTTCAGTGAAAGGATCTTGTCTCTCACAGCTGATTTCCACACCTCATTGAGTTTTTGTTCATTTTATATTAGTAAAGATATTGTGTGATCTATGTCACTATACTTTTTCTATCTGTGACCAAGACTCTCAGCAGAAACAAAAGATTTAGAGCTCAATTTCGTTTTATCTGGGTGATATCTGTCTGGAGTTCTTTCCCTCAGCCTCCTCCTCTTCTTAGACAGATTATCTTTATTGTGCAAGCTGTACAGTAGTGGTGATGTTGTGCATCATCTTGGTCTTAGTAAGAATATTTCTTTATGTGATGTTACAGAAGTGACAGGTTGTGTGTAAAGCTATTCCTGGACTTTCCCATGGGTAAATCATGTAGTCACAAGCTGTTTATGCCACTGGAAAAAAATCCCACTATCCTCCTGCTGGACTTAACCATTTTAATAATACTGCAAACAACAGTGTTTGCTGCACCACCATTCTCCTGTACCTGTTGGTTTTTTTTAACACCTATTTAACATTAGTATGTTGTGCGCTGGGTACTAAACATTTATTTATCAATCTGCCATGTCTCCATCACTGACCTTTCTGCAGCCCTGCCAGTGTCTATAAAAGAAACATGGGCAAAAGCTCAGGTGTCAGGTAATCAGGATGACAGGTTATAAAAGTTGCATAAATCAAGCAATCTCTGGAACCGCCTTTATTTAACCCATGCATAATTTAACATCTCTGACCTCAATGTTTTGATGTTTAAACAGCACAGTGACATGTTGATGCAACCAGATTTTGTTCATTGTACATATTCTTTTGAGGCAAGAAACCAAGGAGACAGAACGGTTTAGGATATATATGGTAAAGCATCTTATCTCTGTAAGTGCTTTTTCAGGAAAAGATTGACAAGTGTCAAACACACACCGTGTCATTGCACACATTTTGCGTCATCTGCTGCCTGTTAAGCCACAACTTTATAACACCTCTTCTCTGCAGAAAGAACATTGTCCTTAAAGGCCCAATGTCTTGGATTTTGGACAGACTATTGCTAGAATTTGAGTTTTTCACCATTTTGATGTGCTGCAGCCCTTGGAATTGTGACAGTAGTCCTAATAGGTATTGTGACATTGAAGCAGTATCCCCTTTACAGGTGTTTAACTATATAGAATTTCTAATTGAAAACTCTATATTGGAGAGTGGAATTAAAAATGGAAACGTTCAAATACCATGACGTACAATTTTTATATTAATAAAGTTATATTGCATTTGAGCATTTTATTTATGGATTGAAAGTAAAAAATGGACCAAGTCAGTTTCATAGCATATTAGAAATGTGTAAGTATGACCTAGACAAATGCATGGAGCAGATTATACTCTTAGATAATCCATACACACATCAAACCGCTGTTATATGAGTAGAACATTCGCCAGTTAGACATTTAAAAGATCTGGCAAAAAACATATGAAGGGAAAAAAACAGCATCATCACTCATTTTTCCACTACTCTACATACGCACTAAGCATTTCTTTATATTTTGGGATACCGGAACCTGTTTTTGCACTAGTGAGTTAACCTAGACTACTGACATTTGAAACCTTTCCTCTCTGATTGTACTTTGTCAAAAGGTGGTAGTAACAGTTTTCTCCTTGTGATACTGTGAAGACATTTATAATATGCATTAAGACCGGTTTGTTGTCACATACAATACAGAAAAGTTAAATGCCAACAAATTACATGTAAATTTAAGGCAACAGTTTTTCAGTTTGTGGATTCCTGCAGAATTGAGGCAATCATGGTTATAATTTTCTATCAAGCTATTATCTTCCATAATAGTTTTACCTGTCTGCTCTATTGTTATGTTATCACCACCTTCAGCCATGAAATGTAATTCTTTCTATTCATTTAAACTACATCTGTGTCATATTCATTCTGTTCAAATTAATTCATGAGGACTTTCTTCAAATAAATGTTTTGTGCTGCAAATGCATTAATTCATGACACAAGTCAGTGATTTTCCCCACAGCACTGCAAAGTTGAAGACACAAAGACAGTTGCTGTTTTTTGTTATTCTGGGACTTGTACCCATACAGTTTCATGACACACTCAAGTATTTGACTTCTGTTAAAATGACTGTCTCTAAACCTTGAACAGAAGGTCTTCGTCATGCTGTTCTTGCCGTTTGTGTTTATGAGTATGCATTAGTGTGTGTATGAGAGACTCAGAGTGTGATGGAGATGCTGGAGAGTTTTGGTTGTCTAAGTGCATTAGTGGGTGGTTTGTTTCTCACTGACATTTCCTCTCATTTTTCTAATTGACTCCAACTCGAGACGTTGAAGCAAGATGACAGCGAGAGTCAGCAGAGTGCTAATCAAGTCTGTATAAGTGTGGTAAAAAACATTTGAAACTACTTTAATGTTTGTCTTCCCATTTTGCTTGTTTCTCCTCTCCTCTTTTTATTGCTCCTCTGACATGACGTACCATTACAGTCTTCACTGGGGCTTTCCTGGTCACTAAATAAGTCACCCAGGCACAACTGGTTTAGAACATAAAGGAGCTAGGAGTAGATCAAAGCTACTGTCATCTGATTAGACTGAGAGGTGCAAGGAGAAGACCCTCATCTGCCATGATTATTGTTTTAAGAATTTATTTTAATCAAAATTCACATGTAGTTTCCACCTAAATACCCACTCATATTCTCTTCTTCTTTTTCTTGGTTCTTGAAAACATTTCACCACTCCTCTGGCTGGGAAAAAATGATTAGTCCAGTTGCCCTTTTCAAGCTTTTTTGGGATTTAATCTGTCCACACTTCAGTATAACAGGCTGCCCAAGCTCACATCAACAGCTTTATCATCATTCTCTGTCTTGTTTTGTTTTGCCCCTTTGGCTTGATTATTTATCTCTGTTGTTGCCTCCTTCATCTTTGACTTATTGTCTTGTTCCTCTTATAAATATGTAAATTATAATTTTCATTTTGGATTTTTCTCTTTGCCTTCAGCACTAACATTTTGGATGCCTATTAAAGACATATTTCTCCATTTAAGCTCCACTTTACAAAAGGTTTGAAAAATGAAAACTTCCCATTGTGTTAACTGTAACAGAAAACAGTGATTCTCATAAACTAATTCACAGTCAAACTTAAAAAAAAAAAAAATAATTGTATGGGAAAATATAGACATTTACTATGAAAAATATGAGCTCATCTTAAGTTTGATGAGAGCACCACATCTCAATAACGTTGGAACATGGCCATGTTTGCCATTGTAAAGCAAACCTTCTTCTTTTAGCAATAGTCTGTAAAGGACCTGTTAACCAGTTGTTGGACCTTTGGTAGGGCAATGTTGTCCCTTTCTCGTCTAATCGAGAATCTGATACACGGTTTACACAAGGTTTATTCTTAACAACTCAGGACAGGGATCCACACAGGACAGGGAGAAAACCAAACAAGGATCACAAACACCAACAAGGATCTGACAACGAAAACTGAAAACCAAGGGACATATAGACAGAGGGAAACCAATCGGGAACAGGTGAAGTCAATCCTAAAATCAAACCAGGTGAACTAACGAGCCAGGGACAGAAAACAGTGAAAACTGAACTACACGTGCCAAAACCCAAAAAACCTAACCCATGAACTAAACAGAAACTAAACATGACAAAAACCCAGAAATAACCCCGTGAGATCATGACAGTTTTGTTGCTATGGGAAATTCTTGTTGGCTAGGTAGACTGTCCCATTTCACAAACGTTAAGTGGACTTCGAAGTGTGTAAACTACAGAGCACACTACGTAGCCTATATAGTCAGTGCACTTCGAAGTGTGCAGACCCTGAATTGGGACACACCTATTATGTTGTTCTAAATTATCTCTACCATGTTCTAGATCATAAGATTCATATATCATCATCTTACCAACCATCTCCTCATAAAACCACTAGATGTGACAACTGAAGTTAAATAGTCAACGTTGATCTGGATAAAAACAAATCAATGGATAAAAAAAAAAATTATATCATTGAAGTGTAAGTGTTTGCGCAGCAGTAATAAAAGTCCTACAGCAGCATCACCCAAATTAAACTGTTGCTGGTAAAAATAGATCATTGGCTGTTTGTTTTACAGTTTTTTCTTCACTTTATGAAATTACATGATCACTTTTGTTGTAATAACCAGTTCAATATTTCATAAAATCTAGACCTAAAAAAGATCTCATTTGTGCCCCCCTTTTTCCTGGTCATTGCTCCTGCCTGGCCCCCCATCAAAACTTTTTTAGATCCGCCCCCGCATAGCTGAAGTATAAACCCTGTTTACCACCAGCCAACTACTGTGTTAGAGAAGGTTCCTGCCAAAAATAAAACTTTGGGGTAAATACGTGACGGTGTGATCTATGAACCACTAGTGCCCTTCTTCAAGATCACCGACAGCTATGATTTACGGAACAACATGAAAGGAGGAGGACAGGGAGGAAACAGCTGCTGCACAATCACTGAGACCACCAGACACGCAGAAATGCAGGAAAAGCAAAAAAGAAAAGAAAAATAAACTTTAAAAAAAAATAGAAAAATACGGGAAAAGTGTTGGTGTGGAACCCTCTCACAGGAAAAAGTGTGGGTGTTAAAATTTCCCTCATTCTTCACGGGGGCAGTGTCCAGGTTGCTCTATTAATGTTGTGTTTATTCTCAAATCCATCCATAGAGCCAGTCTGCTGATCATTCCCATCTACATGTTCTGCCGTCATAACAGAAAAATTATGGATGTATGGAGCTTGTCATGCTGTGCATGAGTTCATTGCGTTAAAAATATTCACCCAATTAATTACATTAATTAGTTTTTGCCATTAATGCGTTTTTTTTGACAGTCCTAATTTAATAAAATAATAAAAAGTATCATTACAGCATTTGAAGTCTCCTCTATTGTGAAAATAAGAAGAAACATTTATTAGATTTGCAAACTGTTGTTCTGCTTTTATTAACCTCTTAAGGCACATTAATGCTCCCTGACGTACGTAAAAAGGGACATCTGTTTGAAACATTGCCATCCTCATATTTCCATGCATCTTTTGTGTTGCCATGGTTGTTAATTTAATTCCTCCACTGTTGGGCAGCAGGGGCGGGGTTAGGGGGTGGCTACTTGGGCTCAATCCCCATATGTTTTGTGAAGAGCGCCGAATCTGAATAAAAAAACAAACAAACAAAAAAACGCTTGGCTGTAACGTGCAGTACCGGAGTCCAACAGAGAGGCCACAGCTGCTGAAAGTTACCTGCATACAGCCTGCATGAGCCTCCCCAGAAGAAGAAAGCAGCCTCCTTACTGTATCTGCCTGAGCCTCACGGACAGGAGGATAATGGCACAACTGATGATTCAGGTTTATGTGAATCTTATTTGAAAAGTGTTTGAAGTTACTCTGCTGATTTGTTCA
>JBAMHW010000007.1:15686156-15699578 GCA_037177495.1 Rhadinocentrus ornatus | reverse complement strand
TGAGCAAACCTTTGAGGCAATCACTGCAATCAGGTGTTTTCTGTAACTCTCAGACTTCTGCACCTGTTGACAGGTATTTTGCTCCACTACTAATACGGAAACTGGTCTAATTAGTTCGGGACAGTTATTCCTTTTTTAAATTCTTTACAACAGCAATGTGTTATTTTACTAAATAATAATTTAGAATTTTTTTTTTGTTTTATTAATTATTACCTTTTTCAGTTTCTTGTAATTAAAGTGACTATTATGAATTTTGCCCTTTATTTAATGGAACGGTATGAATACACTTGAAGGCATACACATAATATAAATATATATATATATATGAACAAGGCTCAAAACCATCTTAATGCAATGTCTCAGAGAGGATTTGTTTTCACAGAACTGTATACAAGGCAGCAATTGACTTATTATATCAACATATTACACTTAACAGGACAAAACCATAACATAGTCTTGAGTCTGTGAGTGATATTGTTGATTTATAGTGTAATTTTGCTTTGTAAAAGCATATTTTTTGTGTGATCCAGTGCTTTTTGGTGGTCAGAATTTGAAAGTGAAGATGCTGTATCTGTTTAAAAAAAATAAAAAAACAAAACAAATTTTTTGCACATGCTAAAAAAAATCCATCACTGTGGGCTAAGCCCTGAATCTTCTTCAACCCTAAATCCGCCCATGGTGGGCAGCACTCCATCTTCTGCATCAAGCCACTAATCTCTGTGAAAATGGACCAAATTTTGCGCGTACCCAATGCAGGAGACAAATAAAACTGTCAGTGTATCTGTCTTCTGCGTCGAGCATAAATGGGCCTTTACACAGTATCCCAACATCTTTGGCTTTGGGGTTGCAGGGTTGCTACGTGAGTTTTATATATGATTGTGCCAGAATCCTGTTAAGCTGTTTTATTGATTTGAGTTTCAGTATTTTTAGGCCTCTGCTATTTGGTAAAGAAGGCATTTCAGTGCCCTTTCCTAGCATCTTAAACTCTTGCAGATGGAAATTGCTACAGTTTTACACACCATCATTATTTTAAATAACATTAACATTCCTTTTGTGAATATAAATGAAAAAGGTTTGTTTTGTTTTGTTTTCTTTTTTTTTTTTTCATTATTATTCCATTTAAAAAAAGACACAATCACAGTGCATCGGTTACGACTCTTTCAGCAGCAAGCAAGAATTAATTGTAAACATTTTGTCTCAGCTTTTGGGAGCTCTTTAGACTATATACGTTAAATTCAGCTATTAACAAGATAGGCATTGAGCATTTAAAAACTCCTTACTCGCTAAGTTTGACTGAAATGGGAATGGAGAAACAATTCTCTCATTTCAGGGTGCCAGTAGTCCTTTTCTTTAACACACCAATGTGTCATTTTAAGCAAGACTGCTTTACAGTAGAAGACACTGTTGCAATAAAAAAGCAACTAGTGGCACCATGTACTGTTCAAGCCATACCTGGTCTTTTTGTTAAAGATAATTCATGTTTTCATATCATATTAAACACACAAGGACTTTAAACCACCTTTTTACAAGAGAAGCTGTTTACATCATGTAAACAATACAACTATCCAATTACACCATATGACAAAGATGGATTGTATGGCTTTAGTCTCACAAGAGAACAACAAAATTCAAGGTTGAGTAAAACTGTTTGGAAGAAAAAACACCTAAAATCATTTGTCATAATCTCTCCCTTTATTATTCTGGTATTTAGGGTCAACAAGAGGTTTAGGGCCATCTCTCTGAACACTGTGTTCACCCACTTTCATAAACAGGTGATCTGGTATAAAAACAGGGAGGTTTTTTTTTCCCTACTTTTTGGAATGATTATTTACAGCACTCTTTATTCCATCAGCAATGCGTGCCATGCTGTCACAGTCTGACAACGATAACACACAAACTAATATTTCAGAATATATAGTTTTGCATCAGAATAAGAGCTGGATTTATTCAATGAGGATGAATTATTATGAGGGTTTCAGTTACATAGACCTTCAATGAGACAATAGCAGCAAAGTTTTGACCGAAAAGAGCCCTTACTCATACAATGAACAAGCAACTAATAACAGTGTAGGTGGTTTAAGAAAAGCTACAAAATGCTTGTTTGTTTATTTCTCAAATAAGAGGAGGAGAAGTAACAAATAGATTTTTTATATTATGCTGTTATGGTTTAATGGCATCTTTAAGATTTTGGAAGCTCATTATACTGGAGGAAAGATTGTAATATGGTATGCTGTTTGACTAAACTGATAAATTTGCTTAATGTATTAGTTTATTCTCAGGGTCATTTCAGCCTTCATGCATGTCCAGCCAGGATAAAGTGTATGTGCTATCATTTGCAACACTTGAAAACCAAGGTAACAGCCTGACACACACACACAACCTGGACAGTGACATAGTTTACAGTTCCCTGCAGAGCTGACATATGGGCAAGTTGCATGCCAGAGCCTTGCTGTGCCATTTTAGAATCCTGGCACACAGACAAGCCTGGAGTGGAGGCAAGAGCTATCAGTCACTGCAAGATTAGTTTTTCTTTTATTCATTTAAAGCAGCCTCACACAACAGCGGCCTTTTCCTGTACATTGCTTGAAAGATCCAACATCAAATGGCTGACAAGTGGCTGATCTTTACAGTAATCTAATCTTTGTTTGTTTTTTTTAACCTACTAGAAAATCTGATTAGCATAGCTAGATTTAATATCCTATGATGATTGAATACTTATATCACAGTTTACAACCTTACCACTGGAGGAGTGGCAAGATGTAGGTTGGAAATATTTTCCCCAATAGAGCCGAAGCTTCTATTAGAGCAGTGTTCCCAACCTATTTTCTTTGGAGACAAATACTAAAAAGCCATGAACCCCCTGCTCCACCTAATGTAAATAATGTATTCTTACTGAGTCAGTCCATAAAGCTTAAGGTAAAATTAACATATAGCCTTTCTTTTTATTCTTAAAATAGGGGCAATGTGTGGACATTACTCACAATGGTTCTGAATATTCAAAGCCTCGGGGACCCCCTATGCCCGTATGTCCCGGACCCCAGGTTGGGAACCACTGTATTAGAAGACTAAGGATAATGGCGAGATTTTTCTTTAATGTAGGTAAACCAGCAACAAATAAAAAGTAAAAGAAAGTTGGAAATAATAAAAGTACCCAAACTTAGAAATCCTATTATTATTGGAATAAATTTTTAAGCCCGAGCACTGAAGGCCCTGTGAAGGCCTTTTGAAGCCCTAGTGTCTATTATTATTATTCTCATGAATGAATTGCATTTCTGGGGGCCTGAACATGGTCATAAATTGTGCCTACTCTCCCAAATGAATCTGAAAAATGTTATATTTTGCGTTGATCTCTTGGAGTAATGGCCAAAACCCAACAGGAAGTCGGCCATTTTGGGTCAATTTCATCATTTTGGCGTTTTACTGACGTTACTTTTGAATGAACTCAACTTATAGTTTTCTTATTGTCCTGCCATCAAAGTTGTTCAGTACGTTCAGAAGGCATGTGTGATTAGGTTATCAAAAAAATTCTCAAAGAAGTTGGCATATAGATGGAGCAGGGCCTCAAAGTTTGATGTCTCGTCATGAAAAGCAAAATAGGTAAAACTCCCACGGAAAACAAGATCTTTGCACCAAATTGCACAGCTACGATGTCAGTTCAATCCCGAACACACTTACATGTCAGTAATTGAATTATGAGTTAGCCACACCCCTTGGTGACAGGAAGTCATCTTATTTTACTTGAACACCCAATTCTCTGATGTTTTGGACACAACCAGGCCCAAAACGGGTCAGAGCCAAAATCAAGTTGATGAAGATGTCCAGTGAAAACTGTTGCTCTACGCTGCAGGGCGTAACTGTGGCACCATGGCAAACTTCAAAAGGATGCCATGACCTCATAAATCAATACGAACCCTTTTAATTTCATCCGATCACCATCAAATTTAGTCATTAATCAGGGTCCGGACCTGAACAGATCCTTGAGACCACTTTTACTCTTTGATTTATTCACATCTTTTTATTTATTGATTTATTCGTTGATTTAAATTAGATTGTTATATAGGCAGCTAAGCATAGACATATGGGGAGTAAAAAATGTCAAAAGAAAACAAATTAATGCAGAAAATCTGACAGCTTCTAATAATTTCAAGTCTAAGCTGCGCAAAATTCTGGTTTAATTTGCAAACAGATACTGTATGAAAATAGATATTGTTGTAGCTCTGCACTACATATCTTGACTGCACATGAATTGTTTGAGGTTGCAGTTTTTTTTCCCACTGATACAGGACACAGTTCTGCTTCTGCTGACCTGCTTTGTGGTCAATATCTCGTTAGTTTCAACCTTTACAGCCTCAGCAGGTTCCAGTGAGAAGCAGGAATTCAATGCTTGGTTAGTGCCTCTCAGTTTCTGTCCTTTTGCAGTTATCACCTTCTAATTTTATCCCACATACCCACGTCTACAATTCATTGATGAATATATTCATGCTCAGCGTCTGGCTGCTGCTGCCTGCCACTGCTAGTTAAGGCTTTCAGCCCGTTTCAGCCAGGTGTTAGCATGTGCGGGAATTTGTGTGTTAATTTTTTTGTATTTGTGGTGTCTAACTGTTGGCTGTGTTGTATGTGGTTGCTGATGGCTGACGGGGGCACACATGTAGCACCACAATAAACTCATTAGTCCATTTTTAGCAAGCTTAACAAATTATTATTTAACATTTTTATAGTGAGCCTGTGAGTTTACCTACTAAAATATAAAGGTAACATATTACTTAGTGTGAATTGTGCTTCTAAATTTGGTCTGCATTACAATTTGTTTTTTTTCTTGGGGGAGGGGAGGCATCTTCTTGCATGAACTCTGAATGAGCCTTCTCTTGTGTCTGTCTCATAAATCTAAACTGCAGGTTATCAAAACTGCAAATTAAATTTTACAAAGAAGACCCCTAAATGCTCTTTCTCTCTTCTAAAATAGTTTATGAGCACCTGTAGGGCTGACTTATAGTTCACTATGTAAAAACTCCAAATCAGAGACATTTTTGGGGAAAGCAGTGATTTGTACATTTTCTTTCTCTGCGGATAGTATGAACCCATCATCTTTAGTGTTTTTTTTTTTTTATAAAAATAAATTATTTGTGAAATATTTACCCATTTTTGCTTTCTTAGTCTTTCCGACATTGTTGATACTAAGTGATGAAGCAGTTCAGTTGTTATTGTGTTTATTCTGTGTTCATAAGGTTTACACCAGCTCATGGTGGTATTTTCTGAGCTTGGTAAATAAAAAAATTTAAAAAGCAAAATTAGGTTTGTTAAATTCATATAAACATTAGTCTGATGATAACAATTTAAAGACTTCAAGCTCTCAATGTCTGACAAACACCGATAATGCAGATAAGGCATTTAGGGATCGATTCGCTGCTGCACATATAAGCTCAGTTAGACTCAAATGGGCCAAAGTGTTCCACACTATGGTTTTGGCGGCTGTAGCTCAGTAGGAAAAGAAGAGGAAGAGAGAAGTCATCTTTCAACCAGAAGGTTGATGGATCAATTCCAGGCTTTCCCTGACTGCATGTCAGCGTCATTGGGTAAGACACCTAACCCTAGGTTGCCTCCAGATGTGCCTATTAGGGTATGAATGTGTGTGTGAATGTAACAAGTAGTGTAAAGCGCTTTGAGTAGTACAAGTCCATTTACCATTTACACACGCTCCTAAATTATGTCTTTTTATTTTAATTGTAAGTATATTTGTATTTTTGTTTTGTTATGTTCTTATTGATACAGCCAAATTTTCCAAAAAGCTCCTCTCAGTCATATTTTTTGTTTAACCATCAATGGTCAAAAATTGTGATTGAAAATCATTTACAAGTCAGCTCAACGAGTCAAGTCAAGTCAGCACTTGTCTGGAAAAATCCTGATTTCATATCTCTAGCATCATCTGACAAAATACTCCTCTAACTAACTCCAAGTCAATGTCTGCAGTGAATTTGACTGTACATACAGCCGATAGCATAGTGATCTATTTTGATGAACAGGATGGGAACTCCTGTGCACATGGTACAAGGACAGCAGTCCAAAATTTGAGACTGTGCCACATGAGAGATCGGAGATCAAGGGTCTCTAGCCTAAAATGGATTTTTACTCGCACTGCATCTGTATACGGTAAGGCCGGTATAGCCGATGCTGGTGAAATGTGCTGTCGTACTTGAGCCTAGGGTTAAGGCATTGTGTTGTAGTCTTTCTTCCAAATCTAACAGTTGGCAGCAGGGCCAGCCTTCTTCTTTTTGATGTGGGGTAAACTGGGGAAATCAAACATCTGTTCACTACTTACAATCCTGTACTTTTTATTGTGAAAAAAAAACATTAAAAGTCTAATTTCCTGTAATAATGCACCCAATTAAAGAAATTAGTTTCCATGCTTTAATAACTCCCTTTATGAAAGGGCCGTGACTTGCAGCAGGTGCAAAAGCCAAGCTAAGCCAATCCAAATTTATTATTAGCACTTTACAACAGTAACCAAAAGCAACCAAAAGGAAAGCTAAACATAGAGTAATACAGAGAGATTGTTGTCTTTGACACATCTCCAGACACCAAAATGAAGACCAAATTTTATCTTAAAATGGGAACTACTTGTTTCACATTAACCACTCGCTCTCTCTTGACTTCTTCTCTCTGTTCTCAATCTACTCTGTCCTCTTTCTCTTTGCTATCTTCTGCTATCTGTACTTTTCTGTCTCCTCACCCGTCTCTTCTACTACAGTCAGTTGCTACACTGGGGTGAATGAGACAAGTCGATTTAGTCTGTCCCCACATGTACAATTATTCAGTCATCAGTCAAAATAAATTAGACTTATTAATGTTATTGTCCATCTTATCTATTAAATATTTTGCAGTCTTTTTTTTTATTTTTATCTCACATTGGCTATTTTATTCCCAGTACTGAATAGTTTAATGGCACCTGGTCTAAGTAATGATCTACTCTGCATGTAATCTTACCCAACTGAATATAGGCCTGTTGAATTTAGGTGAAGCAATCTCAGGGACATATTTCAATTATTTATTTTTCTTTATCTTTATTTAACCAGGAAAAATCCAATTGATATTAAAACCCTCTTTTACAGGGAGTCCTGGTCCAAGATAGGCAGCAACAAATACAAAAATGCAGTTAAATAAGTTACCCAGACAAAAGACTCCAAGCTGAATGCATATAGTCATTTAATGTAACATTTACTTATTCCATGACCATACTTCAACAAAACTGGAAGCCTTAGTATTAAGATTGAACACCTGTTGTTTAAACATCAGCACAAAAACTTAATCCTAGACGTAACAGACGTAAACCGCTTCCCCACAAACCAGTGCTACACATATCCTCTACATTTTCACCCTCTGATACCTGGCTAGTACCTGCCTGAGCACCAAAGGACTTTGAGTAAGGTCTGTCTCCTCCCTACCAGCACTTGTCCTCCTCCTCTTCTCTTTAGGTCATCTCATCATAGCCTCATCACCTTTGCTTCTATGTTATGGTTCATTCTCAGACATTTAAGGAGGTTTGTGACCCACACATCAAACCATGCATTACTGTTGTTTGTAAAGCTGAAAAATCTCCACTCATCACTAAATGCAATGCAACACTGTGTCTGGTTGCAAATCCTTCCAAACCTCCCAATTAGCCACTCTGGCTTTAGGTGACAGTAAGGCTAGTATCGGCTGGTTTTGATGGTTCACTTTAGTTCTGGCAGGCATTTCCTGCTTTAGAAAAACTTTGGCGGCCGACATGATGCAGTGTCTTCACGAGCTTGTGGAAACAAACGGAAAAATGATTCTTCGGTTTAAAAAAATTTACAACGCAAAAAAAAAAAAAAAAAAAAAAATAGTGGTTATTGCACAAATTTCCAGAAATCCAGAAACACATTATAGCAAACTGACCAATCACAAGGGAGTACTTACACATAACATCAGGTCTGGAGGAGGTGCCCCCGCGGACCTCCATGGAGCCTGTAGGTTATGGCATTTGATTAAGCCATAACCAACCTTATGCAGTTGCCCCATAAGTATAAATCCAGTTTCAGGCTTGCCCCCCTTGTGTTTTATGCACTGAACTTCCTCCATATTCTTTTATCTTTTAATGATGCTCTGCACTATAGAGGAGAAGTAAACAAATCTCTTCCAAGTTTTTGTTAGGAACACATTTAAATTAATCTTTTTGATTTGTGTTGCCAATTTGAGCTGCAAAAAAAATCAATGTTATTGACAAATGATTATTATTAATTATAGTGGTGGCTGCTGTAGCTCAGTAGGAAAAGCAGTCGTTTTCCAACCGGAAGATCGATGGATTGATTCTAGGCTTCCATCCCGATGTGCCTATCAGGGTATGAGTGTGTGTGTGAATGGGTGAATGTGATAAGTAGTGTAAAGCGCTTTGAGTGACCAAGCTGACTGGAAAAGCACTACTGTATATAAGTCAATTAACCATTCAACATGACAATTAAAACTGAAATATCTTAGGATAAAACCACATTGAAATAACCGTCAAAGTAGGAACAATAGTTATAGATTTTTTTTTTCCTTGTATTTTCTATACTATCCCCATGCTACTTATAAAGGTTGTTCTACTAGGCACTAATTCTGCTTAGCAGACAGAACAAGAAGGGCATAATTGCTTTGAATACTTCAGAACAGATTTTATATGTTGAGTTCATTTTGCAATACTGCGCTGTTGCCATTAGAGTGACTATGGGTTTTAATCATTATACAGAATATTAGTAGTTAATGGAAAAGATAGTCTTTTATTAAATAAAATAAAAAAAATCAGAAGACACTACTTGTTTTTCTTTGTTGTTTGTTTCTTTTATGAACTATGCTTCCCAATACCATTGCAAGTGTGTTTGCAGAAGCCTTCTATGCCTGTAGACACATGCATGTAAATAACCCTGAACTACGTCTGGTTATTTTTCTCTGTCACCTCACACCTTCAGACAGGAGCTGACTGATGTCAGATTCGTTGTGGAGAAATGCTGGAACTTATTTGGCTTCCTAAGGTGTCTGAAGTAGATGGTGTCTGCTGGTAACACATCTGGAATGTGAAGGAGACAACAGGTAGAAAAGGCAATAGAGGCATTTAAAAGACACTTGAAATATGAAGAAAAAGCCCAAGGATATCGGGCTCTACCTGCCCAGGGTTTAATTTATTCATCAATCCTGACAACTCAGATCAGTAAGATGTGTTCTGAATGCAGTGTTGTGCATAAACCTGTTTAAATGAACATGGTCATTGAATACATAAACTTTTCTGTGAACACTGAACTGAATGCAACCCATTTGTAAATAGAGAACTTGAACGTGAACTTCGGATTATGTGAGATCTGCAACAGCCACTGTTTACACCACCATGTATTGTGCACTCTAGCATAACAAACCAGGAATGCTTCTCGGCAACGCTGGTGCAGTTCTGCTCTGAAATGACAAGAGGAGGTGAAAGGAGAGAAGCTGCAGACACAGTGTGTGCATCACATGCTTTCTGTGCTTATGATTACTTACAGGAATATTACATACTGTCTGCAGAAGACAAGAGTTATGTCAGCCTACACTTCAAAACAAAGCTAGAATGTGACATGGAGGGACATGGAGTTGAAGCATACATTCAGTTTAAGTGGATATCTGCAAGCTCTCCATTAGGTAAGAGCAAGACACTCTTGCAAACAGCCCCAAACCACCCATATCACACTGCCTGCAGCCTTCTGGAGTATGACTTCCCAGATGAAAGTCATACAACTGAAAATTCATGTTGTTGTGAAGGGAGATTAATTGACAGCATTTATGTGGTGACAATTCATTCCTGTAGTGACAGGCACCTCATCTTTTCTTCTTTACTCAAAGGATTCAAATCCCTTAGTCTATCTCAGTGAGACCATTACTGGATTGCACATATTTTTACACTTAGGTTCACAACTGACTCGCGTTACAGTTTAATGAAGCAGTTTGTTGGCGGACAAAAGTCTTTTTGAAAGATGCAAATGACACAAACGTACATGACATAAAGGTGGTGACCTTTTAGATACTACTCATGCTTCACATCAGTTCAATCATAATTGTCTCTGTTTCTTTTAAAAGATAAAGGATGATATGAAACTTTCTTTTCTTCTGCAGTGGTGGGTGCACATTATCAGCCAGGCGTAACCTCCAGGATATGAACCTCTACTGCCATCTAAAGGAGAAATTTAATGTGTATTTCCTCACAGGAGTCTTATTTGTTGAAAATTAAGTATCAGTGTGACAGGCCCACTATCGAGTGGCAATACATGCTTTTTTCTTGGGAATGAATATCTGTAGCTTTGTAAAATAAGTTGTCATTCAGTCCTCTAAAATATTTTAACTGTTTTTAGAACATTTGATTTCATACAATACAAAGAGCCAGTTTCCTTTAAAACAACAAACAGTACATTATGTGACTCATCAAAAATGGTATACTTAAGTTGCTACATCAGCATCATATTAACACAAGTGGTATTCTTTTAAACAACCTAATGCTTGAATAAAATCAATGATCAAGATTAAGCTCTCCATAAAATGACAGCATCTTGTGTACCTTCCCAATGCCACTTCAAGACAGACTTGTCTACAGCTACTATTATAAAAAAAAACAAAGATGCAGGAATGCTAAAGATAAAAGCCAGCAACGGCTACATTTAATATGTAATGAGCCATGGCAAAGCAAAGGGAAGCTGAAAATGGTCATCCAGTCACCAGCAAGTACTTGCATTGAAATCTTGCAGGGCAAATGCATTGCATTCAGATACCACAATGACTGAGTCTTCCATCTTTTTCAGTTGCTTTAAATGTACTGGGAATCCATGATGTCTAGGTACTTGGCTTCGATCATTCTGGGAAGGAAGCTGGTCCTGGGATAAAACACAAATCACAACATTATATATATATATATATATATGTATTGAAATAGTTTGAAAATAGTTTGTTAATCCATCTTATCAATTAGGAAAATGCGTACGCATCAGTTTTGACAAGTGATTTAGATTAGTTGCTAAAGCTAAAAATGCTCCAATACTTTCAGTTTAGGGAACATGAATGCACCTTTCTGTAGAATGTTCCTTCATGATAAACAATGCCTCCAAAGTCATTGTAAAAAATTTTATTAGTGTAAAACTAAGATGCCCCTTTTTTAAAAAAAACAAACAAACAAACAAACAAAAACGTGTTTGACCTTAGGCTCATGTTGGTTTTCATGGTCCTACTCTGCCCCCTGTTAGCTTAGGTTATCTCACCTGATAGGGACCAGCAGGATCATTAGAAGAGGGAAAACCATCTTCATATAAGGCAGAGGATACATCCCAAAAGCACACAGGATGATGAGCTGGATTATCTGCAACCCGGTGAAGCAGTGCACCTTCCTCTGAGGTACACGTCGAATGTAGTGGGTGGGAGGATATGATGTCTAGACACACAGGACCGAACGTCATACAGACTGCTTTACATGAGATTATTCACATTTTGTTTTGATTATGTAAGTAGAGAGTGACGTAAATATGGAGACAGAAGATTCTAAATATATACTTGACATACACACCATGACAACATATCATTATAATCTGTTATAGCATGAAACTATGTTGCTTAACAAACTCAACACACCTCATTAAACATAAAGTTGTGCTTGTTATAACAAGATAAATTAACGTGTTATATAAATGTTTCTTATTTTAATAACATAGTTACCATTCAAGCGATGGCACTGAAAGTCATTTTCTTGAAGAAATTTTGTAAATTTCCTAACTTGTGCAAGACGTTTAGTAGATATGTTTCTCTTTTTAGCAAAGTTCTGCCAGGGATTATTTTCTGACTAGTTTCCTGCTCACCTGTTCCTTTAGCAACAGGGTCATGCGGTCCACCATCTGATTTCCATCCAGCGAAGTAGCTGCGACGTACAGGAAGAGCCCGTAGAGGACAGGCTTTGGGATCCACTGTAGCGGAATGGGAAGCATGAAGGCAGATAGGCCAATCAGGATGTTGGCCGTTAGCGCAGTCAGACGTGTCTCCTTCACACTGACGATCCTATTAAAATGCCAAAGGAAAGGAAAAGGTAGTTAAAGGAGCCCATTAACTGGGTTTCATCTGACTTGAGTGCATGAGCTTATCTTAACGACCAGAAATCAGTAAGCTTGTGAGGAATAAAAACCAAGTTCAACCAAAGAAGAATTTTTACCTTCATGGCTTTGAAGGATTTGTTTAGTCTAGACAGCAGAAAAATGTATAATTTTTTTACTTCATTAGAAGAAGAATATATTAGAAAAATAAATCCTAGAAGATAAGATTATCATTTCTTTAACTTATATTACACATCTTGAAGACACATTATTGCTCATAGATATTTTATTAGATAAACTCTAGACATATTATAGATTATTATTATTTTTTTTTTCTTTTTAATGAAATTGTAAAACATTAAATGGTCAAGAAACATAAAGATTTTATTTTATTTACAAAAGAATAAAAAAGGGTAACCATCTTTCAGCACTTAACTGGATGTTGAAAGTAAATGTATTGAATAGGTCTGAAGTGTCTTTCTTTCTTTAATGTATTTAAATGTATTGTGTGAGCTTCCAAACTTTTTTTATTTTAATAAATTGTGCTGAGCAACTTTTGCAATTATTTTGTAAATAATCACAGAAAAAAGTATCACAAGCTGGACTTAGTTAAGAAGGCAGGCAGAAATGACCCTGGTATTTCAAGGCATCCAGAGTACTTGTTTTGTTCCTTCTTTTAACTTTACTCACGTTGTGTAGAGGTGTCCATTTTCTACATGCTGTTCTACTTTAGCGAGCTGACGGGCGTGCAAGGAGGAATGCGGGAAGGCGGCATGCATCCATGGCAACCCCAGACAGGACATGAGGATGTTAATGAAGCCAGTCAGCATTAAGTCCCAGTGGAACGCTGTGCCTTTTAACAGCCTGATGCAAACATGTACACACACACATACACAAGTTTCAAGTGTTTTGTCAAAACTGGAGAGGCTGTACTCCTACATGAAGGTTAAGTTAAATATTGTTTTGGTGTTCAATAACAGCAATGGGTTCTTACTTATGTTCTGGTACATGAGTGAGTGAGATGACAATGTTTTGGTCAATAAAGATGAGCAGTGCAAGGAGAAAACCCAGTCCAACTGCACTCAGTACATTCATCCCTGACAGCTTTTCAAATGCAGGGTACTTGAAGATTGGACCATCATGGACATTGAATACAGGAACTAACAGGAGCAAAAGATTTGTTGTAAAGTTATTGCACACTTTTGCAAAGCACAGAGGCTAAACATTAAGCAGGCTATGAAAATGAAAAACTATGGCCACTGATGGCCCGTGTCTCTGGGCTGCCCTGGTCTGCCTCTAGCCTCCGTAGAGGCGGGGTCACATTTGCATGATCTCA
>JBAMHW010000007.1:15666148-15679019 GCA_037177495.1 Rhadinocentrus ornatus | reverse complement strand
CCTAGAGCTAGCTTTTGCAGCCGAGGATCAGACGGCCAGGGTCCCCGCCTCTGGCAGCCGCCCAGCTCACACTGCACACAACCCCTATGGCCCCTCCTGCAGATGGTGAGCCCACAGGAGAGGGAACTGGAAGCTAAAAATTGAATCTGTCTATATAAACAGCCTAACTACACTAAAATATTTTAATAGCTATCTAAACTCTATCAATACTATCTCAGTTGAGTTGGCTCTGTACTACAACTTAAACATGTTGGGATTCTGTGTAAAATATAGCTACAAACAAAATGCAATACATTACGGTACATAGACATATGTAAATGTTAAAACTGAGAATATTTTCAGATTATATTGTAACTTGTAAGAACTATTATTTATTTTAATGTCAATTAATCTTAACCAGCAGCAGTGACATCATTGCAAATAATTTAGAGTTTAATCTCTGTAAAACACGATAACATTAAAAGATTTCTGAGAATCTATGCAAAGGGCAGGGCTAAAATTCAGCAGTGATTAGCCTGGACTTTTGGCTTTTTAGGCGATTTTTATTTATTTATTAATTCTTTTTAAATCACATAATGTGTTTAGGAACGTTATTCATAAATTAAAGCTCAGATAGAAAAACCATGCCCAGGTCCAGGTTCTGGCCACAAGTCATGGATGTTAGATCTTCTTAACAAGAGAAAACAATCATCCAGCAAGTTATTAACACACAGTTAAAATCCTCAGCACATGATGGTATGAGGATGCATCAGTTTACAAGGCATGGATAACTTTAAGGCACTAGTAATGAAAAATGACGTGCAGGTTTTAGAGCAACAAATACTGCCACCCAGATGATGTCTTGTTTGCATTTGTTTGTTGTTGTTTTTTTGTTTGTTTGTTTTTTAATTAAGACCTAAACCACATTCTGTTCACATTACAACAGCGTGGCCACCCAGTAAAGGAGTCTGGGTGCTAAACTGCCTTGCCTGCAGTCCAGACTTGTCAGCCAGAGTCAGGAAAACCACTGACTCGTGAAAAAAAAAAAAGCTGAAAAGGAAGCCTATAATTGTTAACAGCTGAAATCGAGCAAATCCTGTATCGAGCAAATAGGGGGAACATTACAATAAATCTCCTTATGTGTATTTTCATGTTTATGTTTCTTGAGCAGAAATTTCTTGTCTAAACTGAATGATTTGAGATGTCTTTCTACCTCCCACAGCCCCATGAGTCAAAAATGTTGTGTTTTTTTTTATATTTATTTTACTTAAAAAGATGGGAAGATCATTTTCAAAAAGAGAAAATCCATTTAAATATGTATTCTTTTCCTCTCAGTTCCTGCCTTCATGATGGTTATTTTGATTGATGGCAGTAAATCTGAACTACATCTAAAGTCAAAGATGCTGGCACAACTTGTTTGTTTTTGCAGTTTACAATCCTGGACTTGAAGAGTGTGTTCAAAGCCTGGTTTGGCAGCAACAAACCTTTACTTAAGTGCTGTTTTCAACCCACTCAGGAATCAGGTGTAACCACAACCTGCTGTTAACTGCAGTCCTTCACAACTCAAACACATGCTTTCTTTCTCAGCAGAGCTTGGGTGTTGACTCTTCTCCAGCCTCCTGCACATGCACATTTCCTCTTAATTCAAAGACTGGGCATAATAAAGTACTTTATTAGTACATGGGGCTGCACACATGCCGTCAGCACCATGGAGGGCTTGGCAGCTTTTTTTCAGTCTGTTGCCCAGCTGCTTCTCATTCCTCAGCCCTGGCTAATAGAGTGTGGAAACAGGATACTCAGATAATCTGGCTCAACTACTTTACTGCACCACATCTTTATATGCCTGGGTAGACCCAGAAAATATAAGGGTGGTCTCCACATCTGGACAGACCTAGCAGTCAGTAGAGGGTGTAAATGTTGTTTTTACAAGTGAGCATGCTCTGTTAAATAGATTTATGTTCCCCATGGCTTTTCTAGGTTAGGGTTTTTGGCAACATTTGTTCACCATATTATTCATATGGAAAGTTACTATATTAGTAAATTCGGCACTGATTACAGCACAAAACGGTCTGGTTTATGTTTTGTTTTGGGGGGTTTTTTTTGGTCTTATTTCCGACCTGGAGTGCTTTTCCTTTACGTGGATCAGAGTGGTCCACTTCCTCCATGACTGGCTGCTCACTGACTATTGAGAGCTGGTGCCGCTGGCAGACCAGCTCCTGCTTGAACTCATCCTGGGTTTTGGTTTCCAAAAGCTTCTGTCTGAAAGAAATATCAGAGAACATTGTGGCAAATGTTCTACCCAGTTCAATGGCTGTCTTGGTGCTTTTCTGAAAAACAAAACAGTAAAGAAAAATTTGTTCATAAAAGTTCATAAAAATACATTTGTGATATCTTTTTTTAAAATTCCAAAGCTGACACTGTGGTTTAGTGTTTCTCCATTAAAATTGTACAGCTGATGGTAGAAATGATTAATATGCTAATCATGCTCAAAAGTAATTTGGAAATGCTGCATGGCCATAAGTTTTTAAGCACTATTTTTTTTTTAATATTCATATTTGACAGGCTGGAAACAAAGTCTGAAAATTAAACAGAGATTACCACTATTCTTTAAAGTGACTGGTCTGTCTTACCGTTCGAGGTGGAGCAAGGATAAGGATGACATATTGAGCCTCGCAGCAGTTGACTCCCCAGTTTTGTGGCCTCTCCAGACGAGTGATGCATATATGACGTCTCTGCAGGTTCCTCATGTTGGATCTGAATAAACAGAAATGTGCTATTTTAAATTAATTGTGAATTGACTGTGAATTTTGTACTTCATGTGCAAAGTAGTCCCACTTTTAAAGCACAAAAGAACGTTGGTTTTTTTATGCAGTCAAATGAGACTGCATAAAACTGTAAGTTAGACTTTCATAATTCAGTGAGGAACATTAGTTGGAGCCTAAAAAAGACAAAACAGCCCAGTTGCTGCAGATGAACTCACAGAATACAAAGCCAGGATTGCTGATAATGGATGCCAGTTGAAGTTGCAGTCACACCCTGAATAGTTTCTGACAGAAGGTGAACTGTGGATGCATAAAACAAAGCAAAAACCTGTGATTGAAATATTTTAGGCTCATTTTCAAATCTTTTCTTCCTCATGACATGATTATGAGTATTTTTCTTTCACATGCTTTACTCACCATTCTCTTTCTCTTCTTTATCTGTAAACAGAGAGGCCATCACCTCATCCACATCACAGCTGCTGTGGGCTTCTTCTGTCACGCGAGCTATCATTCGCCTCAGAACTTCATTCAAAGTTGTTGCTTTCTCATCCAAAAGGATGCTTGCCTGGGCCAGGAAGCTATCCAGGTCTCTGTGGGCACGCACTTCCTCCTGGAAGTTCATGGGCTTTACATACTGGTGGGTATGTAGGGAGATTTTAATTGGGTAAAGTAATCATTCATTCAAATCATTAAATGTAACAGACACTATCTAACATGTTTGAAAGGACAAAAAAATAAGTATGAGTCTTATTCACAGCCAAACTTGATTAGACAACAGCAGGATTTCTTATAAATTTTTAACAGGTTTCATCAATTTCAGTCTAAAGCAAGCTCTAAGACACACACACACACACACACACACACACATATTTGATTGATTTATTGATTGATTGACTGTTACTATTGAGTAACTGATTCAGTTTTTACTCAGAATTTCTCAACAATCTATTTAGACTTGTTCTGCACTTTGCAAACAGCTCTCAGCTGAAATTTCCTTTCACGTAAGTGTTAATGCATGAACTGTAGAACCATGCAAGCGCTACGTTGTTATGCAGGAATTCCTCTGCTCTGATATGTCAGTAATTATAAAGATCAGATTATAAAGAAGTTTGGTCCAAGCACAGTTATTTAAGTGAAACCTTTTACTGAATTTCATTGTTGGACTTTATGTCTGGTTTTGAATGTTTGGCTTAAAATATGCCTGTATAATTTGCTGGTGGGTGACTTGAATTTTGTTGACATTACTACTGAACCTAATAAAATAAAGATTTATCAATTTACACACAGCAGTTGTGTATTTGGTTGGGCAGGTCATCACATTTGTGGACATTTTATTTAGCTGCAATTGGGGGTAAAAATGTAATAAAACTGTGAAACTGTTTTTTATTGGTGTTTATTTTTACACAATACAAAAAGTGTGATTTGAAGAAAGGAGTCTTACTCTTCTTGTTGTGTTTAAAAGTCCAAATCCAGGTCCTTCCATATCTGCATCACAAGAAAACAAGAATGAAATGATTTGGTTTTTAAACACCAAGTCCTCCAATGTCTGCTAACGAGCATATATTTTTCTCTTAGTCAGTAAATCTGAGATACCACACTAGGTTAAACACACAATACAACTAAAAACATGAATGCCCAAGTGTAAGATGCAACATAATAAATTAAAATTAAATGATTGAATGAAAGAATGAATTAAAAATACTTCATTAATCCTAGAGGGATTTTGAATGCATCAATTTTTTTAATTTGTATAAGTGTTTAGCATTAACAAATACCATATATCATTTAAAGCCTTAGTGAATTTGTAATCCCCAGATGGACTCATACAAATCTGCAAAGGAAAGACAAACACGCAATACATACAATAAAACTTGAAACACACACCTGAAAAACTGATCTGGATCTCGTTGTCATATATGTTTTCTTTGTCAGTTTCAGGTGAGTTCTGAACACAATCCTCCTGCTCCCCACCTTGCAACTCTGTGGATGCAACCAAGTCTCAGTCTATTCCTCACATACAGTATCATTCTGTACTTTCAGCTTTGGGATCTATGTCCAAAGTAATTCCCTTTACAACAGACTGAATCACAGGAAAAAAAAGAGGTAATGATAAATTCATTACACCCTCAGTTGCTGTTCTGCTGTGATCACATTGAGATAAAATTACTTTTTGAATCAAGGTTAAGATGAGATGCCACATTAACGGTGTCACCAGTAAGGGACAATTTATTTTGCCCTCCCATTACTTTTCCATCTGTTGACAAGAGCACAGCAAGAGGCACAGAGCTAGAAACCCAATAAAAAAAAACCTTAAACCAGACATGCAGCAATATAACAACAGCAGCCTCTCGTAAATTCCTTCATTGTATAGAAGATAAACATGGCTTTTAGATTGCAGGTTTTATGTGGGGAAAAAAGAAACTGCTACAAAATTAGTTAATTAACCCTTCACAAACACAGCTTTGAGCTATGATTATTTTTTTACCCCGTCATTAACTAAGATCATCTGTCTTTCTTTTTTTTTTTTTACCTATTAATTACCTTCTTACACACAGGGAAGGGACTGTTTGCTCATCTGCATGTGAAATAGGTCATCAGCAAGCAGTGAGAAGAATTGAGATTAACATAAAGAACTGATGAAATCCAGCATCCTGAAGGAAAAAGACCTTAATAATATTTGGTGTAATGTGCAGGAGATCTGATAAGAGACCAGGCTTCTGCTGAGAAAAACAATCTCAGTAAATATAAAGTGTGTGACTGCAGCTACATACCCATCTCCTGGAAAACATATCCATTCTCGGACCTCCCCGTGGATGGAACCTCTATTAAAGTGAAAAATAAAATGCATATATATATATATGATGTTAGAAAAAGTTCAGGCTCAATTTCAACCTTATTGTCTCTTATATTGAAGTTTTCTATTAGTTTCATTTGTCTAGAACTTCACCAACTAGCAATTCAGCTATGGAAAGATTAAATTTGCGTGAAAGATAAGCACAGCAGCATAAAGAAAAGTCTATCAACAGTAAAAGATGGAGTTATGTGAAACTTTTGCTGATTAGCTCACTCGCTCACAGGAGTTGTTTCAGACTTGTTGGACAGCTTTGCTGGGCATCACTTGCAGAAATAAGTCCTCCAGCAAAAATACATATCTGTTGCATGTTCATAACCCAAAATACAAATTACGATTTCACCCTGCAATGAAGCACTTCTGCAAGCAGCAATAGAGAAATATGCCTCACGGTGCATCCACTGTCACTGTCAAGGGTTTTATTTAACCAGCCACAAAGGGAGGAAGGGTGGATGGTTGGATAAAGCAGCTAAATTCAGCACTTTTAGACACGGGCTTGTGTGAGACATTACTGTAGATTAGAACCAACATATGTTGTGTCAGTGGCATGATAACATGTAGCTAAAACACTTCTCTCAATTCATAGTTAAGTTTAGATAAAAAAAAAAAAATAAAAAAAAACTCAATTAAGGTTTGAGCAAAAAGGCCTTTATTTTATAACCATCAGAACCATTTTAGTCTTTACATGCAGTTGTTCTCATTATGACTGGAGGTTAGGTAATCATCCATCCATTTTCTATATTAATTAGTTAATTCAGGGTCACAGAGAAGCTGGAGCCTATCCCAGCAATTAGCAGGCAAGAGGCAGGGTACATCCTGGACAGGTCACCAGTTTATTGCAGGGAGGTTATACACATTCTTTGAATTTAATTATAGGCAGTGTGAGCTTGCATTCACCATATGGTCCGGTTTTGAGGAAGATGACAGTTTCCTTTGCAAGTACTTAAGAGGGTGTTTACTTTTCCATTCTTTTCACAAATTTTTACCATCTTGCAGTTAGTATGTGAGGATTAGACAAAATATCACTATTTATAGTGTTTGCTATAAATAGTGATATTAGATTTTTAAGGTTAAGAGTTATTTAATTTTGTATTAGGTGCTAACTTAGTTCAAATGTCAGAGAGTTCCTTCCTGATCCTCCAAACTGAGAAAACTCTTGTCACCCATCTACTGTAGATGAGACTTTAGCTATCCAAGTGCTCCACACTACCCAACATAAGTAGACAAAGAAAAATGTAAATCTTTTTAAATTAGACAGACCTGTACATATATTTTCATTGAGATGTTTGGAACACTAAGTTAACCACAAGATGATAAAATTATGTGGGTCTGGATTTTATATAAATTGATCCCAGGTCTCTATCCAAACAGTAGCTCTTGATTCACAAGTTAAAAAAACAAAAAAAACAATGACTGTTTATCTGGACCAAAATGGAAGCTTAAGGAAAAGGACAAAAACAAAAGACACAGCTTGTTTCCCATAATCTGAGATTGCTACATCATTTTATCAAATGTTAGAAATATAACCCATTAAAATTTCATTACAGAACAATGTAAAGAAAAGAGTGGATGTAGATTATGGAAATCTTGAGGAGGCTAATGTAAGTGACATGCTGAGAAACTGAAATGAGATCCTCTCAAAAATTCATGCCAGCTGTGTCCAACGTTTGTATAGGCGATCATGTATCTGCACATAACACATTGCTGCATCTGTAAACATGAACTTTTCATAGCCTCAGGCAGAGTTTAGCTCTAGGGGCTTCAGAGCAAGGCTATATCTCAAAGCAGATTAGACAGAACATCCCCAGGCTTCCTCAACATCACAGGAGCCTGAACAGACAACAACTTGCAGCTTCTGCAATGAGCTGGGCCAAGGTTGACCACGTCAAAAATGACTGAAGCCTTTTAAAGTCTTGTGAAATATGAAGGTCAGCTTCACTGTGAATAATCATAGCCATGTATCTTATCAGTGTGACCAAGAACAGAGGCTGCCACTCTAAAATTCAAATGACATTTGTACTTCAGTTCGGAAAAAAAAGACAATATTGTCAGTGCAGGAAATGTCCTCTGTGCTTGTCATTGTTCAGTCAGAACAGAAAGAGTCCATCATATATAAAAAATGTATTGTCTCTTTTCCCACCAATGGATTAAAAAGGCTGTTGGTAAAAACTCAGATTGTTGCTTATGGTTGCTGTAGCAGCAAGTAGGATAGTGAAGACAAAATAGCCTGCCCTCTCACTCTCTGACCTTGTTTTTAAAGGACCTGTCTTCTCATGAAACAAAAATATTTTCTTACCTAACAAGGTGTTTGTTCAAAAACTGTAAAGGATAATTGCATACTTACTCCAGATTTTTCAGATTTATAAACAGAAATGTTTGCATACAATAAACTTTATGTTTTTGTGGTGACAAATTTACAATAAATAATTTTTTTTTTCATAGCAGACGTCTTGACCTGAAAGTGCACTGGGAAGCAAAGAGATAAGAACAAAACTGCAAGAATAAGTCTTCATTTGTACATTTCTGGATCTGGATCCTTTTACACAGAGATTTTCTTTGCATTGTTTTACCTTCAGTCTTGTAAACATGAAACGTGAATTAATAATTACATCAGCAAATATACAGCTTTGTGCCATGTAATAACTTAATCCTCATTCTAAAAGAGTTCTTAATTGAGCAATTGCAAGTAAATTTATTTACACAAACTTGCAAGCCTAATTTTGTCATACTAAATACAACTTTTAACAACATTTTAAAATCTCAGTCGGGCTTTGCATCAAACCAAATCATTCAACATATTAATGGCAACTTAGTCCACAGTGCAAAACCCTGTTTCCAATGAAGACTCTCAACCTGTACAATCACCACGTTTTCCAAACTCTTTCCTGTTTGGACAAACTGAGACAAATCTAATGTGTCGCAACTTGATGAAGGCTACACGCGGACCACAAGCTGCTCTGATAAGTTAGCTTTGCAGGCTCCTGGGCAAACAGCTCCAATTACTGAGGTGCCTGACAATAAAATGATTCAATCAGTGGTCATTTAAGGTGAATCTGTTAAAGTTCCTCCTGACTGTTCTCAAAAAAGCATGGTTGTTTAATTGTGCAGATCTGTCTTGTGCATGCGTGGTGTGAGTCTTTTGTTCAGATGCTGCATTGATTGCTGGGTGGAATAAGTATGATTTAAAAAATTTGTGAGATTCACTGCATTTTTAACTTTTGTTATTTTTTATACTTAAAAATGCTAGTAGAGAAAAGAAGATCTTACATGGATAGGTTTAAATATAATAAAATACACAGTAGGAGTTAGAAAATATATATGGTTAGGGCTTAGATATTTTATAGTATTCTTTACTACACACAACAGCCTGCCTACTGATTGCCATTTCATTATTTGAAACTAATAAAATATGGACAAATGCAATTATGTTTGCTGGGGAACCTGGGCCACTGCATCTAATGAAAACACAGGATAAGCCTGTATAGTGTGAGCATAATAAGCTAAATTGTAAAAATGGTAGTTACTATATCTAAAATACACAAGCATGTTATTGTAGCCAAAATTAGCATGTTAGCAAGCTGATGGCAGCATTTAGCTTTAAACAAATTCAGTGCAAACATAAAGTAAGACATTCAATTGTGTTTCCATGTCCTCCAGTTACACATTTTATTTTCATTGTTTCATAGTGAGCACTGTTGCCAGTTTGTGTGTCTGTCTGTTAGTGAGGTCATAAAAGACACCAGTGAGAAGTTTTAAGAAAAAAAATATTTATAAGCGATAAATGGGCGAAGGTAGAACGTTCTCACAGTGTTGAAATCGGAGATTCCAGACCACCACTGTGCTAACAATCTGACTTAATGTCTGTAAATGCTTTTATTTTATAAAAGGCAGACTAAAGCATAAGGCATGTTTAATTCATTCCTCTGTGACACGATGGTGTCCTTGAGCAACAGGAAACTGGAAACAAAGGCAAAAGATTCCTAAAGCAGAGAAAATATCATGCTTTTAGAAAGAACATGGTGTTAATAAATGTGAGGAGCTGTTGCAGCTTGTGTGTTAAATTTGAAGGCATTTTTTTGCTTTGCAGAAAATTAAGGTTATTGTGCAACGTTTTTTAACTCCTCTGTCAAGGCTAATTTTGCCCCAGCTGGTGTACACAGTTGTACCATGAACAGTGTGTAAACTGTTGGCCCCAATGTACACATCCAAATGCTTTGTCATAAAACAAACAGCAGAAAAGATGAACTACAACTCATTCCTCACCTCAAAGGCTGCCGATAAGGACGAGCTAATGTTTGTTTATTGGCGGCAAGAATATGACCACTGGACCAGCTATTATTACTGTCACACCACATGTACTGTTCCAGACTGAGAACATATCTGAAGGAAGCTTTTTTCCTTTTATTTCTCTGTTTTGGTCGGGGAAATGTTTAATATTAGAAGGGCTCTATTTTAATACCCCTCATGAAAGACAAGTGTGCTATTTATTGCTGTATCGTAAATATTGACCCATTTGTTCTAGACAGTCTCTCCTGGCAATGCAAGCATCTTTCTAATTTCCTGCTAAGACAACTTCCAAAAAGGAAATTAAAAGAAAATATAGTAGAATTTTCTACTTTTGGAAATGACAATTTACTATAGACACATTTTAGTTCTTTGAATGTTTGACTAAACTTATTAGTAAACACAAAGTCCTGTATATTGAAAAGAGGCTTTATAATGTATTGGACCCGGATGCTACAGGTTTCACCATGTAAGACCTTCTCACCCATCTCCACCCCTGTCAAACTTACCAGATGGCATAAAATGAAGGACCTTTTTAGCTTCCATGATCTCCAGGCTTTCAAGGTAAGGTACTTTCCAAAAGTCAACATATCATCTTGGTTTTCCCCTCTCCTATGCACTCACTTGTGGTCCTTTCTCAATATCTTTCAGATGCACACTCATACTGAGCTTAAGTTACCTCCTCCACGATCACATTAGAGGAGGAGGGAGGCCAGGCAGAGAAGGCATGAGGATGAGAGGGGTGTTTATTTCTACTGGGTCCTTGTGCATACAAACTGGAAAATAGGCTGAATAACCTATGTTATTATGGAGAGGGAGGTCTGGGTTTCCTTGCTTAGGCAGCTGCCCCTGCGACCCGGCTCCGGATAAGCGGCAGAAAATGGATGGATGGATGGATGGATATTCACACCCTTAAAGTTTTTTTTGACGGAATATCCCTAACTATCTAATAATAAGACTGGTTAATAGGTTATGACTTTTACATGCAAACCCAACATATGCACCCGTAAGGAACACAGCCAGTTAGAAGCATTAACAGAGACACACTGGTCAATGTTTCTATTCAACTTAGCGTGCAGCTAGCAAAGTAACCATTAAATTTGATTTGTGGACTTTTCTTTCTCACTTCATATAGAATTTCAGTAATGTGAAATTTAATGGTCTCTTTCATATTTTTCATTTAAGTGTTTCTAGTCGTGACAGGTCTGATTGATGCCCAGATTAGCACCTTTATAGTGACTAGTGTTACATACAAATGTAGTTTGGCATTGTGTTGCTGAAATTAAGAGGAGCCACCCATAAGACCATGCTATTTGGATGGCAGCATACAGCAGTAATTTATTGGGTATTAAAGATGAAAGGTGTGCATGTTACTCTAGCCAGGTACACTACTGCACCCACATACAGTCATGTTACTAAAGCTTTAAAACAAGCATCAGGATGGTTTTTATCATCTGGAGAATTTGCCACAATTTCCAAAAGTAATTTTATGCTTTAATTGGTCAGACCATTTAACCTCAGCTCATCTTGTACGTTCATGGCCTCAGAGAGGACAGCTGCATTTTCGGATCTTTCGTTTTGTTTTTGGTTTTTCCTGCATGTAAAGTTTTAGCTATCATATGCCAAAGCAACAAGGAACTGTGATAACAGACAAAATCTTTCCAAAGTGCTCTTCTGGCCTAACGGGCTCTTCCTCGTCAACTCTCAGTGGCAGTGCTGCTCTGAATTCTGTTAGCTTGAAGAACACAAGTATTCTGTTTTCATTTACACTTGCAGATCTCTCAAGATTCTCAAGGATTTTTATGATAACATGATCTGTAGATTACAATTCACTGCTTTCATTTAAATATTATTTGACTGCATTAGCACCATGCGGTATTTCCTGCTACATCGCTGCCACCAACTGTTTATGAGTGAAATAGCATTAAAACCTTTGCAAACTACTTCAGTACATGTACATCATTTATCAAGGCAGTATGAAACTTGGTGCCACTTGGAAACGCATTTGATTTGATTTGACCATTACCACTACTAAACAGGATGCTTAACTAAGTACACCTGTATTTTTTAATTTAATTTATAACAATAGTTATTCTAGTGAATTTGCTGTAACATCATTAAAAAAGTGAAAAGCACTAGAGGACGGTTTACCCAGAAGGGAGAATCAACTAGATTGTATGCATACCACAAGAGGAGCAGCAATATTTATAAACACATTATTGAAATGACTAAATTTGTATGGGTGACATCTGTTTTAGTAAACCGGAAGTAGACAAGACAAGAAGATTATTAAAGTAATTAACTGATTCAACACAAATGTCCTGTTTTCAGTCCAAAATTAAATTTGGCTTCAAACGAATGCTCACTTTAGCCTGAAAAGGAAAATAAACATTAATGTATCCATGTTTTGTCTGACATCTGAATTGGGTTGCCAGAGTAGAATGCTAATATAAGCAGAAAAAGATAAAATTACCATAATCTCTCCAGGAGGAAGTGACTTTCAGCAGGGAAAAAACATTACCTGAGAAAGACTCTTAAAAAAGTGGTCTTGCCTGTTGTGTTTTCTATTCACTGCATTCCTAATTGCATGATGTAATAATTCACAATATACCTGCTTGTTATTTTTGTAGAGCTTACAAGCCTTGTAAAACTTTACAGGTTCTTTGGTAGTTATGGGAAACATCTTAGGTGCTCAGTAAAGTTTTAATGTCATGCAGGACAGTATGAGTTTTGACGGGTAGAGGGATAAAGTGCCCTGTAAGAAAAACCTATCACATGGTAATTGTAATATCAGGGAAAGTATGATTTCCTCACAGCTTCAAATGCAATAACTCTTTTAAATCTAACTTAGCTATATAATTATTGCAATTTGGTAAAACTAAACACAAGGAATTTAAAGAAAATGTATAGAAATTAAAGAATGAATGAATAAATAAATAAATAAATAAATAAATAAATAAATAAATAAATAAATAAATAAATAAATAAATAAATA
>JBAMHW010000007.1:15644547-15665412 GCA_037177495.1 Rhadinocentrus ornatus | reverse complement strand
ATAAATAAATAAATAAATAAATAAATAAATAAATAAATAAATAAATAAATAAATAAATAAATAAATAAATAAAGATAAACGCTTAAGTGTTTGGCACTTCACCACAAGATGGCGACAGAGTCTTCTGAAGCAGCATTACATCAGACAAACGTGGCTAGCACAAAGTCCACACACCAGCCGCTTTATTAGCTTCACCCATTCAATGGGTGATCAAAGGGCAGCAAAACAATGCATTTAAACGTGTAGATATGGTCAAGACTAGCTGCTCTAGTTTAAACTAGTGTAACTTTAAACATGTTGGTCTCAGATGAGCTGGCTTGTCTGAGTATTTCAGAAACTGCTGATCTACTGAGAATGGTCAGAAAAAAGAGAAAATATTCAGTGAGCAGCAGTTTTCTGGATCAAAATACTTTGTTAATGTTGGCGGTCAGAGAGGAATAAGCAGACAGGTTGGAGATGATAATAAGGCAACAGTAGCTCAAATAGCAAATTTAGGTGAACGTTTTAAATCAAAACTGTGCAATTTGTGCAACTTTGCCTTTAATATTGTTGTTTGTCTCGTAAAAGGCCAGTTTTCTAGGCAAGTTCCAGAAAAACAGAAAAGGAAAAAAAATTTAGATTAAAACCAAAACAAAAAAAAGGCCTCTTATTTACATAAAGCTGTGAGCAAAAACTGGTTCTACAGTCTTTACTTAATTTAGCAATGCAAGTCATATAAAAGCTACTGAAAGAATTTTTTTTGATAATGTTTTACTGACTGGAAGCTATGTGCAAGAGTGTGCATGTCGGAGCTATCAGTGATCCTTATTGCTGTCAAACATTAAATATAGACACAAATGCACAAACTGTGACATGTGAGTGCACATATTTTGCAGCCAGTAAAATTTTACCCACAACTGATTCTATCTGAGTTTGTCACATTCAACATAAGTTCCACCATCAGATCAGAAATGTCCATGCTTGCTTTAATCAATAGTTGTCATTCTGATACAAATACAATGACTAAATAATATTGTATTTGACTACAATCAATGCAATATTCATATAATAAAATAATAAAAAAAATCAGTAAATGATATAGCTGCGATGCAACAATCTCGTACTTTGCAAAACAATCTATTATTATAAAAAATCTGTTTATGTTAATCTTTTTCCAATTAGCTAATTCATCCTCAGTGAAAGTAAAATGTGACTATGAAATGTTACTTGTACTTAAGTCCATGATGACTGGGGTGGGAGATTGCGTATGTTCTGTATCAGACCAGTGCACAATGACAAAGAAAGGAAAAATATAACTTAAGGATAGCTTCATGTGCACAAACAAGGCAAATCCTTCCTGGTATGACACAATCCAACAAAAAGCAACCAATTAAATTGTTGACCAACATATTTTATGCAAACTCTTGTCAAAATAATAAGATTTTAAAATCATTACCTTCAGCAAAATGATTCACAGTGGCTCCCGACATCTCCACTTCTTTTTTGGGCTTCATTAAACTGAAACACTGAAAAAAACCTAACAGGGGTAAGACTAGACAAAGTGGTTGTTGGGTAAGAGCTGCAACACGAGTTGACATGCAGACCAGCTTGCAGGTGGAATGGAACAGGGTCATGACCAATGAATAACACCTTAATGTCCTCTCTGCCAATCAGAACAGCTGATTTTAGAGCAAAAGGTTATGAAGAAGGCGAAGGTGAGCTTTGAGCAGAGTAGAGGTAAAGAGAAGAGAAAGCAATAGGTGAGGAAACTATTTTTAGCACATGAAGTCTCATATATTTATATGGCTGTCTTGTTAGATGCTTGCCACTTAATTGTCACGCTAAAAAATTAATCTGTCCATTTTGTGTCTTGTTGGACAATTCAACTAGTGCTTATGCAGCACTTTTTACTCAGTGAACACTTGCTGTTCTCTGAGGGTACATGCTTAAGCAATAACAGCATCAAGAACAAAGTTCTTCAAGCAGAAATATTATGTAGTTAGTAACCATATATCAGTTCATTCTGAAAGCAGATTTCATGGCTATTCAAACGAACCAGAAATCAAAAGTTACTTTTTTGCAGTTCTAAATATCCAGACTAAGGATTAATTTAAAAGCAGGAAGTCTTACTAAGAATAATATTAAATTTGTTAAATTAGGATGCATATTTGTAGACAAAGAACTGCACAGTGGTGTGGTGTTCTTCACACCAACCAGGTCCTTTCTGTATGAAGTTTGCATGTTCTCAGTGTGCATGTGTGGGTTATTACCAAGTACTCTAACTTTCTCCTACTGTTGATAAATATTCATCTTTGGTTAATTGGTATCTAAATTCAACCAAAGAGTGAGTGTGAACATTAATGATAATTTTTCTCTGTGTATGCCCCCATGATGTTCAGACAACCTGTTCAGGTGTACCCTGCCTCTCATCTGATAGCAGCCAGGATGGCCTCTAGTGCCCTTGTGACACTGAATTTAATTGAGTGGGAACAGATAATGGACAGATGGATAGATGGATGGATAATGCATACTGACCCCAAAGCAAGATGATTTCGCGATTAAACCTGTCTTTCTGTGAGGATATTGCATGTGTGGACTTCTCCAGGCTTTAAAGGGGTACACTGCAGATGATAATTTGGCCATAGCTGTGAATGCATTATTGTCTCTGTTGGACTGAAAACTCTGAACAACTAAAAACAAATTGTCTTAGTGAACTTTACTGCTTATAAGAGTCCAAAAACTTATAAAGGATCCAACTAAATATCTTAGCCAGCAATAAATTTCAAAATTGATTCACATCTGAATGGAAAGATAGTAAATGGATGCAAGTCAAGAGAAACTGTGCTCAGGCTCGCTTGTTTTTAAGACCGGCTGGAGCAGCTGGAGCCATGAGGGTCAATGGCAGTATCCACTACTGGAGAGAGTTTTTATTTCCCTTTGTGATGTCACAACGGGAAAGATCTCAGACCCACCTGTTTGAACACACATTCGCTAAAAAGTTAAGCAAGCAAGTGAAAGAGGAGACATCATTTTCTAATTTTTTGGTCTCATGCACAGGCTATGAGGAAACATATGACTGTTAGAAAACCTTTAGACAGCAAACTTTGCATAATATGAGACCTTTAACCCTCCACCACTGTTAGATCTCATATGGACTAGAGACCCCCAGGTCACAATAGGCCACACCTCCCAAGGTGATGGAGAATGAGACAGCTAAGATCCTGGTTTACAACCAGCTTGTCTAGGAGGAAAGGAGGTCTCATAAGAGTTTTTAAGACTATAAAAAGGGCTCCGATTAAAGGTTAGGACAGAGATACCAAAATATGAAATTAATTTTGCATGGAAGACTGCATTTAAAGTAGGTCAGTACTGTTTGGATGCAGGATGGACTGCAATAACAGACCAGACCTGGCCAATATTAATTTCCTCCCTATGCATCAGTTCTCCAAAGCACTGAGTCACTAAATATGTTTATTTGTGTCTGACTGTTCCAGGTTCCAGATTTTCAAGTCTGTCTTGACTTTAATGTACTTTTACTAGAATAAGTTTGTTTGTTCATTTCTACAACTGTTCCACGACTGAGGGTTTCCCAGATCTCTGGCAAAATTTGTGGTAAAGACACCAAATGTATTATGTGGATGTGTCCTTTCTTAACAACCCAGGAGTTGTCAGGCAAAAAAAAATATAATTCTTTGTTTATTTTTACTTTATTTCTTTATCATAGGGGGGGGGGGGACAAACAAACAAACAAAAAAAAACCTTCTCATACCCACCATGAGACAAGTAGGAAACTCACTGGATGTCCTGCTAATACTGACAGAATCTATAAGGCTTAGAACCCGGCAGGACAGGTTAACTTGACCAGCTGTTCCCCACACAGACAATGACTAAAGATCAGAGAAGAGCTACATTCACCTCTACAGTTTCAGTACTATAAGCACTGTAATAAGTTCTAAATCTACCACGGACGTAAGAGTACTGTTAATCATAGCAAAAGTGGTGTTAGTACTTGCATCCAACAAGTTGGATTGATGAGAGCTGACAACATAACATTTTTACAGGTGGAAGCATCAACACAGGGCTCTAAAGAACCACAAAGTTTTCCAATGTTAGCCTTTTACTTATGGAAATAAGACACCTGTCTAAAAGAGTTTGTTACTTGTGAATAAAATGTAAGTTATCCATTATCTATATTCAAATTAATATAATTTAAAAAATTGCTCTGAATATAGCAGTTGACCAAGAGTTTATTTATTTACATCGTTGAGTTTCTGCCAGTTAGTCTGGTCCACTTTGTTGAAAATTAAGGCTCAAATAAAAGATTTAAAAAAAAAGGAAGAAAGAAATACACGAAGACTTGTACCAAAACTTGTACTAAAAACAGTCCCAATTAGAGTCCATTTTATCTTGAAAGTATCTACATAATAACTAACTAGTATAAACAGGCTAATTTAAACATATGCAGCCAAAACATGCATTTTTGGCTCTTTGGTTAGTGCTGAGTGTCACTTTGTAATAAAAGTGAGTTTTGTGAAGAATTCACTCCTCTGCTTTGGAGTTAATGAGCGACAATTAGGTAATAAGTAATTGTGGGTGCTATTGACCCTGCCAGAGATGTTACGTCTGTGTCCCCAGCAGTTTAGTCTGGCCAAGATAATAAACGACAGCAAGACTGAGAGGTGAACTGTGACCTTTCCATAACTGGGACATCATAACACGGGTAGGAGACTTATTTTCTCGTTAAGCGGGCTTGAGGCACTAAGGCAACACTAATAAGGTAAAAGGGAGAACTTGGATCACAGTAGGTTAACTGTGCATTGGATTGCTCAGTGGCACAGATCGTGTGTGGGAAAAAAATAAAAGATAAAATAAAAAAAAAATATATATATATACAGTATATATATAAAATATATTGCATCATGACCTTTATCTAACTGGGAAAATTGAGGTAAAAGCGAAAAAACAACAATAACTATACAAAATCAACATCAAATAAAAGGGCGAAGGGATTAATGATCAGGTTTGGGTTTTTATGTAGAGCATACTTACATTTTAATAAATACAAATGTCATTGACTGAAAAACACCACAACTGCCATATAGTAGATATATATAGTTGATTTTAACAGAATAAAAACATAGCAGTTATTTTAGTAAAGTGATTAAGTACCAATAGAAAGAGTTTTTAATGCTAATCTTTCTGTCATTGGTCTGTTGTTGTGTTACATGCTGCACATTTAAAGTGTCTAAACTCATTCATTAAGATGATTTTCTTTACTTTTAAACAATTTTGATTTTAAGACCAAGCAAAGGCATCAGCAGGATTACATGTTTGATTGTTTATGTTATTGTTGTTGTTTTACTACATCCCTTTGGGAAAAGACAACAGAACTAAATCCTGAACACAAAAAAAGTAACTTCCCACATTTTTGAAGAATGTTGAGGAGTTATCAGTCAGCTTCTTTATTTCTTTCATCAATGATCCTACCAGGAAAAAAATACAATGAACTTGAAACCATTACTAATAACACATCATCACACACGTTTTATTTGTAAAAAATAAATCAGCATTGTTTTTGGAGTAAGCTTTTTAATAATATTTTTCTTATTTTAAACCATATAGATTTTATTTTAATTCATATTAAGCTGATTTTAGGACTTAGAAGCGATGTTTTTGGTTATTTTGCTTGAAAAACGAACAATTAATTATTTAACAAACGTCTGAATGATTTTGATCAATAATTTTGTTTTGTTGAAGATCTGATAAATTACAATCTTTTTAGCTCTATATTCCTAAATAGGTAAATATAAAGATTATATAAATAAACTATTTAAAAGAAACTATTTAAAAAATTTGGCAAGATGCAGAAAACATCAAGTACACCCACTGCTCTGTGGTATTTTGGTCTTTCATGATAACTCTTGGGGTTGTCTGCTTCATTCTATTTTTATTATGACAGATGTATGTGTCAGGTTCAGTACTGTTTGCATTTGCCATTTTTAAATGGCCATGTCATGAGTATGTTTGAGCACCTGTGTAGATGATGTGTATCTTCTCCTCACAGTTGCCATGACTGCAGATGGCCTCAAATACAGCAAGCTGCTTAAAAAAGCTCTGAATGTTACATGCTACACAGCCGCATAAGAATTTAATGAAAGGAATGCACAGCATTGTTCTCATTTTGTGCTCAGAATATGATTTCAGTGATGCAAATGGTGCTGTTTTGTACAAACTGTGATTGTGGCAATCCTTAGATTTTTTAAGGAAAAGCTGTGTGTCATTTTCCGAGGCAGTGGAGGGCAGTATAACCCCAGTGCAGGGTTTACCACCTCAGTCTGTTTCTCAGAACTACAGTCTGAACTTTTTGTTCTTTTCCTCACTTTTGATAATATGAATTCAATAATGTTGTGCTGTGTACTGCTTCCTTTACAAATCACATAATGAGCTGTAAGTGCACACAGGTTTATATTTTCTATATACTGTTGTTTGATTTCTTTTGGATTAGCAGCCAATAATTTAATAAGAATGTAATCAAAGCTTAATCATTTGTGAAAAATAATATTTTATATTATACTTTTGTGTTTTTGTTAAAAATGGTTGAATTCTTAATTCAAAGGAAAACTATTGAGAGTAACAGGAGCTTCATCTCCCAGGATAGCCTCTGGTGATGTTCACCTTGTGTGTTGTTGGTTTTATTAAGGTTGACTGGATCAGGTGATGTGTTTCCAAAGGGCAGGTGTTGACTTGACTTACATCTGGAACTAAATCTGTGGAAAAGTTGTTCAGCAGTTGGTGAATGTCAGCAAAAATGAAAGAGACATAATATTTTCCAGTCCGTATCTTTGGCCATGCAGAGGCTTCACTTCAGGCCAAATGGCTGCTTGGTCTAGTCTGAACAGCTTTGATACAATGATAGTGACTGACTGAGGGCAAGGGTGGTATCAGAAGTGGATGTGAACCGACATTCCCATTCACTCAACCCACCCGACTGTTGCCTTCAGAATGTCTCATTTTGCAGCAGAGCAGAAATACAGAAAGTAATGTTCTAAACAATTACTCTCAGTGAATTGGTACATGTCAACATTTTGAATTTTGGCCATATTTGTGACCTTAATGTTTTGAATGTGTGTAACTCTTCACCAGTACATGAAATTTGCTTAGGACGTGGCAGTAGATGAACAAATCATGTGGCAGTGTGGTGTATATTGGGCTGTTTGAACAAGGTTGCTCTTAAATGTCTTAAATGTTGTATAATAAATTTAATTTAAGACATTTTGCACCAACTTTGTTATAAATTCCTTTAATGGTTGTTAACCTGGAATCTGTGCTTTATCACTCAGAAGTCATTTTGCTAAAATTGTAGTGGGCTCTTTTCTTTTGCCATCAGGTCATGCAATTAATTTCACTAGAGGGTATGCTTCTATCACCTCTGCTCTCCTTCAAAATGACATACACTACCCACCAATTATATCCCATGGGAACAGAAACAGACATGGGTGAGGTGTTTCATTTAATTACTGCACTTCAACTTGACTGTGATTATCTATTTATAGGGCTTTTCCTAGCTGTCTTTGCAATTTAATAGAGACTGTCTGAATATACTTGTCACATTAAGAACTGGAGTGAAAGTACAATCTCAATATTCTTTTCAAGAAGTAACAAAACTTCACTCAAAATCACCTTTACACTTGTAATCCTGACAGGAGACATTCTGGTGCTGGATGTTCAAAGTCTTCATATTTGCTGTTTAATTTTATATTCGATTTACAAGGAGATCCCCTGTTGAGAACGTCTTCAGTTTTAATTTCTCTGAGTGATGTGTGTACAGGAGCCCCAAACATCTGACAATTAGCATAAAAATTGATGTTTTAACACACTCAGCCTTATTGAGGCGACAGGACAAAAACACTAGACACTTTGCAGTTATCAACAGGGAAACTAGTACTAAAAAGAGCTTTACTTTAGTAATTTACAGTAAGTATTGAACCATAGCTCTAGTAAATACAGAGCTAAATAAGTCAATGAAATTAGGTATTGTTACACCCTCTCCTGGTCCAGTCTTGCTCCACGGCCAACAACCTGGATCACTCATTGATCACACCTGCTTCAATCAGTCCTGTCAATCTCCAGATTAGTCTCACTTGGTTCCACTTCCGTCACTGGGCTTCATATACTCCAGCACCAAGCTCAGTCTTGGTCGGACCTCGTTACACCTACCATGGATTCCTTCTCTGTTTTCCCTGTCCAGTGGATCCCAGAAGATCTGTTCCCTCCACTGGGCCAGCTTGTTGTAAGACCCGTCTTCTTGTGAATCAATGTATTAATAAAGTCTATGAACCTGCTCTTGTCTCCGAGAGGTCCATTCCGTAACAGGTATAGGATGAAGTGTTGTAACTTTATCAAAGGATGGTAGACACAAGTATTTTGTACCAGGGCACACACACACAAGAACCGCAGGTTTATTTAAATAATGCAAATTACAATCAGAATTATTCAATATACATGAATTACAAATGTAAATTTAATTTTTGGGTTCTTTTCAGTATTTCGTAGACTGCTGTTGTGCATTTCTTCAGCTTCTCACTAATATGTGTTGACAGATATTCTGTCATTTATATAAAACAATGAATTCAATCTGAATTGTTTTTGGAATGCAAACCTACTGTGAGTTTTCCTACATTTTTAAAATTCAGTTTATACCAGGCATGGGCAATGGTTTATTAAAAAATTGTAAAGGAAATAATTGTATAACATCTTATATCTTATTCAATTGTACTATCCTATTCAATTATTCATAGAGGGTAAAATAAGTCCCATTAATTTTGATATGTTTATTACGATGTACATTACTAGGTTGTATGCTGATTTCCTTGTGCAAAACAGCTGCCTAATGAAGATTATGGGCAGCAGCCTGGGACACATTTTAAGCCAAAGGATGATTGGGGATGGCATTTTTTAAATGTCAAAAAGGGGTGAAAAGTTCAGAGATACAGCCTTACTGATCTGTGGTTTGTACTGTAGTATAACACTATCATGGGTATAGATTTCATGGGAATTGTGGGTACTTCCTGCTGTTGGGGAAACAACAGAGAATATCAGCGTTAAGCTTTTGTTGGAGCTGTAACTGCACGGTTAGGTGACTGTAGCGCTGTTATTTGTTCAGTTAATAAGAGGCCAGACACTGAGTGAGGTGAGGTCAGTATCCACAATCCTGCTGATATTTTTAGATGCTTGTCTATTGTGTTGAGTAACCTGCTTTCCTCCAATGCGAATTTCTTGCTGTTATCAAAGAATGTGACAATTGAAGTCTTCACACCTTCAGAGCTTATCTAATATAAGAAACATTATTTTGTTGAGATTATGGTGGAGTTGCTGTTGTGAGCTGTTCTTTTAAGCATTTTCAGTGGCATCTTTGTTTTAATGCCAGAGTGTGGTTAGAGCAACTAAAAGCTATCCCTTATTAACAAGATTCAAGATATAGTTAAATTCAGTCAAATCCATTGTAGTACACTTGTTTTCCAATTAAAACCATTCCATTATTTGATTCCCGGTAGCCCAATTTTATAAATAATCGTGCTCATATAAGCCATACAAAAATAAATGTCTAGCTATGGAAGCCAAGGGATTGCATTGACTCATGTTCTGAGCATGCATGGGGCAGTGGGCAACAGTGAAAAAGAAAAACTCCAGAATCAGCAGAATCAGACTTAGGAAGGGCGGCCATAACTCTAAGCCAGGGATACCTGGTGAGAGAAGTATGAGTTATTGATAAATACAATTATTGATAATAACAATGTCATACATTTATACATGTATATTTATACATGCTTGATATTAAAGGTTGAGAGGGTGTCTGCCAGACATGAAGCCTCGAGTTTTGGACCTTTTTGACAAACCTTGTCAGGTTCACTTTAAATGCTTAAGTGCTGCATCTATAGCTAATTCTGCTGTTCACAGGGAACCAAACTAAATCAATAATTTAAAAAATCAATCAATATAACAAACTAAACTACTTTCAAAAGTTTGAAAAAGAGGTAATTATATTAACAACATCACAACCAGTACTTAAAACCCTTGTCAAAAGTAAACAGAATAGAATAGAAAAACATATATCTTCTTTAGAAGATTTTTAGCTTATACTCTGATCTATGAAATGGCAGAAAAAAAAATAATGTATATGCCGTAGAACACGTAAACCTCATTTATATGAAATATATTGTCAGAAGTTATTAAAAATGAGCCTCTGGATAGGAGATAGACGACCGTGGATGATTCAGCTTGCCAGCTTATATTGAAATGCAGGACCATCTATACTCTGCCCACGAGACGGATGAAAAAATACCCAAGAAAAGAAAAGAAATAATAACCGGGAGAAAATAGAGTGTACATCGGTGGAGTATTTACCAGATGGAGGCAGCTGATGAGGAGAGGGACTTCAAAGCTAACGCGGAGGTTGTAGCTTTCTGCTGGATAGGTGAGTTAATGCAATCTAACAGTGAAGTTTATTTTTGGGTTATGTTAGAAACAGGGCAGGGTGGTCCAGCAACTACTTTATCCTTCTGTTTAAGTTGGATTATTTACTGTTACTTTAAATATAAAACGGCAGAAATGGCTAATTTGTTAGTTAGCCTACAATAGAAAAGCTACGTTGCTAAAGTTTTCAGTTGTTACTCTTCACAGAAGTCATACCAGCAGTCGACCGTGTGCTTCTTTCAGACATATTTCCCTCGTGTTTCAAATTTTATGTCAGCTGATTTGTCAACGGGATGGGGGTAGCTGTCCTCCTTCTAGTCAGACAAAAGAGACCAAAGTAAAACCAGTTTCTCGGCGTGATTTAATCACCAGAACTGCAGCATTCTAACGCAAAAATATCTCTCAGATAATAATTATTTTCTATCAATATGTCACCCACCTCCCTGCTTTGACTCCCTCTTTCTCTCCCTTCAGTAGATGATCTCTGAGTCTGCAAGTCACAAGAACAGATTTCATACGATAATGTTAGCTGTTAGCTAACTGGGCTGGCTCATTTAAGAGGCGGCTGCTACACCAGGTGAACTAAAGGTACCTGCAGAAGCGTTCAGCTACAGTAAAACAAGTTATTTCCATTGTCTTTTCATCTGGTCTTTTTTCTCCTCAAGTTCTTTATTTCTGTGAATCCAGCTCATAACAATGAGTTTGCCTTCTGTTTTGCAGCCTGCTGGCTACTGCATAGTCTTTAAATAAAAAGGATTTTAACCCATGTATTCAGCTGGACCAGGAAACAGCTACAACACATTTACAAAGTGCTATAATACATAATCCTCCTTTTAGAAAGTCCGTGGAACATGAGAAGCTAGAAATAACCTTTACAAAAATCAAAATACATATAAATAAATAATCAAAGTGTTTGTGCATTCATGCATTTTTTTATGAACACAGAAATGAGTGGATGTGCACTGATTATGAACAAAGAAACAGATGTTTGCAGACATACACCTACATGACATATGCCTCACATGCATATGCATGAACACACAGACCTGCATGCAAACACAGATGTGAGCAGACAAATTTGAACATACAAGTACAGCTGAATGACTGCATCTGTTTTCAACTCACTAGTCACCCATAATAATGTCATATGTTTCACGTTTAAAAAAAAAAAAATCACATTATAAATTGATAAGATTTGGGTTCACCTTCTGTAGTTTATGATTGTATTTGCACTTACATAAATAAATTTTCCAGCAACTCTGGGTCAATCACTGATGTACTAACACCAGTTAACAATTGTTTTGTTTTTTAATGACAATATGTCAAAAATATTTAGCTTCCATCTCCACTTCAACAGCTGCTTCATTAGCTTTTTTTTCTAGCATTACATCTATTTTTTGCTACTTGTTTGTCAGTCTATTTACATTATTTTTCCGATCTTGAAAACCAAATGGAGGATTCTTGCCTTCATATCATAGCTGGTGGTGCAGCCATACACCATATTTTGTGTTATACACTGACAGTATGGAGATTGTTGATGTATGACAATCTGTAGGAGAGATTCTGTTTTATGTTAAATAAGGGGCAATATTAAGTGTGGCTTTTTTAATTAGGGTGGTAGTGCTGGAGCACAATACCAAAAATTTATCCTGTGATTTTGTTGACTTTGTCAACAGCTTCATTACCAGCACCATTTTGTGCTAACAGATGGGTTTTTTTTCTCTTATTTTGTTTTAGTTATTTCTCTTTACATCCCATACAGTAGATTAGACATTGTAAGAACAAGTTTCTCTTCTTTTTTCCTGGTTCTCAGGCTGTGCTGATGGAAACTGAAAGCTTGTTCCTCTTAAGAACTGGTTCCAAACTAGTTCCTAAGCATTGTAATAATTAAGCATCTGAGCTTATCGATTACTGATCAGTGCCAGATTCTGCAGCAATGTGCACTGACTGCAAATCAAAGCAATTTCATACATGCATTTCAATATTTGTTGCCATAAAAATTTAGTCCTGGTAGTATGGAAAAAGTGGTCCAAATCACAGCTATCTATATAGTTATATATGCCCCTTAGTTTTCCTTTTCACTTTGCCAGTTTATTGTAGTCTTAATGGTATATTTAGTTCATTATCGTCTCTATGTCATGTCACAGTCTCTGTATTGTTTTTTTTTTCTTATTTTTATTAAAATCTTGTTCCCACACCAGTCTGTCTCCTGCCTTCATAAGCCTGCATTTGGGTCCACCCCCTTCATGCCTCAACACTGACACAACTGTGCAAATACAAATGCCTTTCTGAAAAATTTAGTCCCTTAACCTGAAGCACTTGGCATGGCTTCACAGAAGAAGTAGGAGTGCTTTAATAATACTATTCACTGGGAGAAATAAGAGAACACAGGGAAAATTGCTATACAGACACAAGCCCTCACATAGAATTATAAGTTTAATTAGCTAAGTTCAAAATGAATACTTTCTAAAAACTCAATCTTATATTAAAATGTGTAAAGACTTTTCTACATTCCTGTTAAATACCTTTCAGGTTTGTGGTGTAGTTTGACAACAGGACTTTCACCTGGTAGACATGGGTTCATGTCCCATTGGATATGATGATGCTATTTTTTCTTCTTTTTTTTCCAATTTTGTTTGATTTTGTGTTAAGTTTTGATCTCAGTTTTTAAATTAACAAAATCTTGGTCAGATTCAGGCACCATAACAGCTCACTAAGGCTGAGGAAAATGTGATTAGCGTCTAAGAATAAAGTGTGAATGTGACAAGTAGTGTAAAGCGCTTTGAGTGGTCAAGCTGACTGGAAAAGCATTATATAAGTACATTGTGGATTTGCCACCTTGGCAAATTTGTAGGTTGCCAGGGTGGCAATTATGTTTAGTTTAATTTTATCTTGCAGCTTGAAGGCTTTCAATGTGCCATAACTGACATTTAAGCATCTTTTGAAAACTTTATCTTAATATATTCATGTATGCCTGTATCAGTGTGGTATTCCTTTACAATTCTTTGAAATAAATGATCAAAATATTCTTTTATCCAATCAGTAACCTCAAAGCTATGTTAAACACCAAATAACCTAGATAATGATTATTTGTAATATCCAGTAGCTTAAATCAGTACCGACAATACACTAAAAAAAAAACTACAAGAGCCAAATGGAGTGTGGAAACACTAGTTGTGAAGGCATGCACTGATACATGTATGTTGCGAGTGAAACAATCTCATCTTGCTGAAGGAGATTTTCATACCTTGGAGCAACATTTGATTGCTGCTATTGAATGCCATTGGATTTGCACAGTGGTTAGAAATTGCACTGAATGTAAGAGCAAGGGCACTGGGTGAATGTAAAATGTGCAGTAATAAGAGGGAAACGTTTTCATAAAGCAGTTTCATAAAGCAGTTCCTCCATCTAGTGTAGACAGCCTAAATAAGCAGGTAGCCATTTTTCCTTTAAAACTAGGATTTTGTCCCTTCAAATGGGGTCAGAGAAAATATTAAATGATTAAGATATAATAAATCTAAAGTCGGCATCAAAGGCAACACAGGTTGTTGTCATAATTCCCACCTCTTACAATTTGAAATATGAGTGTACATACATCATACCGTGAAATATATAGTGAATGAGTTTACTGATTCAAAATGATTCAGTAGTCCCAGGCTGTCAGATGGATATGTCATTTAGTGATACGTAGTAATAAACATGTTTACATTAGCATGATTTCATTGTGTTAATAATTACAGCTAAAATGCACAACAATCACATAAGTAATAATCACGTATATTACTAGCTAACTAGAATATGCTGAAATATGCCTTTTAGGTGACTCTGTTGTGGTTCCAACACTGTATTGGCCACTCTTGTCCAAATATGTTTATATATGGGCTCAAAAAAACAAAATAGCAATAAATAAATGTGAAATAGTTGCATAGCTGAGGCACCTGCTACACCCTAATTCTACTTCAGTCTTTTTACACACACAATGGCTGTTTAAAGTGACTGATTTGCTTGGTGTAATAATTAAACTTGACAAATTGTACAATAAGTCATCAGAGATAATAGATTATTCTAAACTATGCCTTATTTTTCTTTTGCTTTTATTTTAGAAGGTTACAAAGGGAAAATGAAAAATCACTCATAGAGTAATAAGTATAGTATTAATCAACTGAGCAAATATTCAGATCATCCCGATTCATCAGTGCAATCTATTCCTCATCTACACTTATAATTTAATGAGAATACTCCCTGTGAGTCAGTGTTGTTGTTTTTACCACCAATGCCCAAAAGTGTGCTGTCAGAGATTCTAACAAAAAAAAAAAAGTTCTGCATTCCTAACTTAATTTTTCAGAAGACATACCTCTGAGCCCCAGGCTGTCACACTAAGGGAATTGGACCCAATGAATGCAGCAAGGTAGGCCTAACAGATTTATTCAAATGGACTTGACCAGAGCTGAAGATGGTTTCTGAAGTTCAGGGGTTCAGATGATGTAGTGAGCTGGCAGACAGGTTCCAGCAGCAATAATCCAGTGCCAGTGCTGGACTGGTCATCGGGTATACCGGGTACTTGCCCGGTGGGCCAACAGTGATTTTAGGCCGCGCCTTTTCTTTTTTTTTTTTTTTTTCTTATTTAGGCTACTAACGGTACTAATTATAAAAGGTATGATACCTATTGGTACACAAATCTGATGGATCGACCCACTAGTCATGACAAATTCTGTGCTGGACCAATTACAGCCGAGGGCCGATGCCCCCTCACGCTTGGGCCACGGTTTTCATGTCCGTCAATCATACAGTGAGCCACAGAGAACAAGATGGAGAACAAAAAACGTAAAGGAGGCGCCGAAAAAAATGAGAAGCAGAAAGAGCCCTTCAGGCAGATGCAGCTAAATGTGTTAAAATAACACAATTTTTGCTGCTAGTCACGAAGTTTCCTTAGCAGCATCAGCCGCAGGTGATGGATGTGGCCGTCAGGTGAATGAGGGAAAGGGGAGGAAGGAGGACAGACTGGCGACGGGTGCCAGGGGTGGGGAAACTGAACTTGTGGTAAATGATGAACTGTAGTATACACTGGGTCAGATGTAAATTGAGTTTGGATGTAGTTTATTGTCGTTTTGCTTGATACCTCTTAAAACAGTCAGGAGTTACGAGTAGGCCAGGTGTCAATTGGGCCGCCATATTGATCCTGGGAATTACTTTTAACAGTAAAAATGGACAAACATAAATAATAATTCCCGGTACTTGTTAGTCATACATGAGCCTATAATGTTGTTATCATAGCCAATATCATTGATTAGGCTACATGTGAGATCCTTCAGTTCCACTTCAGACATAATCTAACAGCATCTGAATGATCCTGGAGCCTTTTCAGTATTACAGGGTTTACTATAATATTTACTGTTGATGGTTTTCACTGGTGCATTCCTTAAAAACTTTTAATTAGTGGTGAATAATAACAATGGATTACATTTATTTAGCACTTTACATTGTATCTATTATTTACTCACACCTCATTCATACCGGTGATGGGAAGCTACATGTGTAGCCACAGCTGCCCTGGGGCAGACTGACGGAAACGTGGCAGCCAATCCGCGTCTCTCCGACCACAACATTTATCCACATTCGTTCACCAGCGATGCTGACGCTGGAGGCAAGCAGGGGGAAGTGTCTTGCCCAAGGATCCAACGACAGATGACTGGGGAAGCGGGAATCGAACCGGCAACCCTCCATGACGGTAATATTAATGATGAACGAATAAATCAGATGTCTAACATGGAGGCTGGAAGAGCCCGAAGGAGACGACGTGTAAGTTTAACTTATTAAACATGCATCGATTGTATGCATGTCAGTAGTTGATAAAGAAGACTAACCCGGTGGTACAGAAGTGGTTTGGCTCAGTGTTGCCAACATATATTTAGTGAGTTTTCACTCCCCACTATCAACTTTTCTTTTCATTTTTTTTAAAGTGACTAGCGACAGATCTAGCAATTTTTCTGGTATTATTGGAGACTTTTGGAGACTGACGTGGTTGCGTAGACCCCTGTCCAAAAGCACTTAAAAGAGGCTTGGTCCTCCTGCAGCAGCAGCTCCCAGCTGCATTCAGAGCAGGAGACGATCACCTCTGTTTCATGACCAGGCTGAAAATGAAACAAAGCTGATCCCATGATGGCTTACCATTAGATACTAATTTCTATTAATGAAGAGTGTGGACAAAAATACTGAAAAAGTTACAAGTGTTGTGACATGTTCCAGACTCCGAATTAAAAAACTAATAAAAAAGAAAATATTGACTAAAGAATTTAATTTGATTCTGTTATGTTTTGCTAATCAGATGATGATGTCATTTAGTGACTTTTAGGACAGCCAATAGCTACTTTTCCTATTGAGGAATTGGCAACAGTGCATCTGAAGCATTTCCACTCAGAATATGCTGAGAGTCAGAAGATGAAGCACCAATTCTTGCTTACTTTTTTTTTTATCTGTTTATTGTAGCAATTCTGAGCGCTTTTGTTGTGTTTAAGCCTAGTTGAAGCACCTTTGTTTAAATCTACAAGAATAACATAATAAACCTATGTTGTAGTTTAAAATTAAAGCTATTAATATTGAGAAAAGTAAAAGTTTTATTTGACCTTTGATGGTAATTTCAAATTTCTGTTTAAAGACTAATTTAGCCTTGCTAAATACAAATTAAAGGTGAACATTAATTTGTTGTACAGTTGTCATTTCTAAAGTGTTATACTGGAGGAGTTTCTTAGACTTGGCAAAATAATTTTTAGTTTTACAGGCATCTGTAGTTGGCATTTTTGGCAGTTTTTCTGAGGCTTTTATATAGTTTATATCGATATCAGAACAATATTGTATTGGCCAAAATTAAGATATATATCGTGATACAAGTTTGGGCCATATCGTCTAGCCATAGTTGTTCCTAGTTATACCGATGAGCAGTGGATAGAGAATTTCTGTATGCCCAGAGAGACATTTCAATCCGTGGACACCTGAAGCTGCACTAGAGAGGATGGACACAACCACCTGCTGCAGATACTGAACGAGTGGGGAGCTCTGCAGCCTTGATGCTTTACCTTGTGCCTTCAAATAAATTACACATTTTCATAATAAGCATCATGTTTACAAAGTTCGACAGACAGAACATACATTATGTACACATTTAAAGAGAAAATGTTCCATAGAAATGGCAATATAAAGATCTCCTTACCTGCCTTTAAGCTTTGTGTGCATTGTAGAACCTTTCAGTAGCAAAGGTGAAGGAGTAATCTGTCACTGAAGGGGTTATTTGTGACAGTCACACCAAATTAGCAGTATATGAGGGTTAAAATGTAGAAAGGGGTGGTGAGATGTTTACAGATGTGTACCTTTTTAAGTGTCCACAAGCATTTTTAGCCAGACCTTCGTTAAACAGGACAAACTTCATCCTGTGATATGGTGCATTTTAAAAAGTTGATGAACGGTAATGTAATGCACACCCAAGGATAAAGACTTAAAATGTAGTGAGCAAAGATTGATTATTTAATATTTCATAGCTATCATTGGTTAATAATCACTTAATATTTATATTAGCTAATATTTCATGTATGTGGTCAAACCACGTCTGAAAAAAACTGAATACTTCTGAATCTTCACAGTCATTTATTTGCTTTTATAGTGAATACAGCAGTGGCAAAATAACTATTTACATGTGCATGACGTATATGGTTCTGCATATCACTTTGGCTCTCCTGCCATCCTGTCCATTACACCCCAGAGACCCTCCGTCACAGCTCTGCCCGTAGAGCCGCTCGCTCTTCTGCCTTCTCTGTGCCTGTTCTTGAAAGAACTGCAGCATGTTGAAGCGTGCATCACTTTGCTTCTGTTGTTCAGCATCTGACCCAAGCTTGTCCTCCACAGTACCCTGAAGTCCTTTTTCTCTTTCCTTGAAAAATACATAGGGAGGGTGGAGATAGATACTTGACACACAACAACTATAATAAAATACTTTGAATTGTAATGTAGTGATACTCAAAGAGATGCATGTACAATAGATGTTTTTTGGTTTTTTTTGTTCTGTGTTTTTGTTTTTTTACCAGGTATAGCGCTGGCTGGTGCTGGCTGATGTTGGTTGACACTGGCTCTGGTGTAGTTGCTGAATGGATAAACATTTAAGAATAAAAATATATATATATATTAAAATGAAGGATGGCTAATAAAGCTAAACTTTCCTAATAATATATAGTGTAAAATTTTCAATTGTCCAGGAGTGCACAAATTGCAATAGCAGTCATTTCAACTAGAATTGTACATTAAAAACAAAAAATAAAAATTTAAAAATTAAGCCCACTTGAAATGACTGAGCTTGCTATTACAATCAGTTCTGTGTGGCTCCATCAGTTCCCCTTTTTCCATTTAAACAAGTATCTGTATATTTGCATGTATGCTCTGTTTACATTTGACTTTTGTTATCTCCATTAAATCAAGAGCAGAGATTTTTATATGCATTAAAGCTGTATTCTTTACCTGATCAATGTCGGAAAGGGGTACTGGTGGCAGCAGAAGCATCTAGGATACTGTTTGGCTCCGTCTCTGATTAATTAAACATGAATCAGAATCAGGGCCGGCCCTAGGCAAAACAGGTAAAATGCTTACCTAAACTAAAGCTATATAACTCAGTTATGGTCGCCTATGCCCAGGGCCAGCCCTGATTAGAACCATATTATATACAAAAAAAAGATGCAAAACAGGTGAAGTAAATCAGCTCAGCTATTTGGGTTGCCACCAGGCACACCAGTGGGTCAAACAGCTGTAAGCACAAGGTTATGTGTGTAAAAAAATTACTTTAGTGATGTAAGCATATTTTATTAATAAAGTGTCTCAAAGAATCATCCCTAACACCACTAAATCAACTCCAAGTGCATTTTGTCAACGAAGTATTTGTTTTATAACAACTTTAAAATACGAACGCAACAAACAACAGCGCCACCATTATTTCATAAGCTTCCATCTTGCCGACTTCTTGTGGGTCTTGGGAATGTAAATAAATGTAATCTAAAGTTTGATTGAATTCTACATCTCATGAGATTTCCAACGATATCTTACACTTGAATGACTCTTCATCCGTCACGTAGATATCCTTCAGTGTACTCATTTACAACGAAGGCTAAAAGTGATCAGTGTGTCTAAGAGACCCCCCAAAAATAAATACAACGTCTTAGAAGGTCTCAAGTAAACACAGAGATGTGTCCAGTTCTGAAGCTAGCAGCTATGCTAATGCTAACGCTAACTGATTTTAAAATACACTATGCACAGTGGTAGGAAATGATGATATGATGGCTAAATGCCAGGGCCAGTTTATGAATTGTATAAACACAGTATTTTGTTCCCAGATTCACTTTCAAGAAGTGAAATACCTATGTGGCATACTTTGGCACAGTTTGGGTATAAAAGTGGCCAAGAACAAAATCTGCCTGGAACAATCCACACTAAACCCTTTATAAAATCAATTATCTTTGTGCTTTTCTCATCTAACTTGGTACGGTTGTAGTAAAGGTGTTGCTGAATGCATGGATAGAAATCTTTATTCATAGAAAAAATAATAAGGCGTGGATAAAAATTTTATTTTTACCTTCAGTTTATCACAATTTGCTCAGATATATAAGCATTCACAATTTTTTTTGTAAACTGGGATTATATTCTCTGGGGCCTTAGCTATACAATAAGACCAAGATTATAATTAGATAATTAGAGAGTTACTGTTGATTTAATTTGGGTAGGTTTGTTCAGGCAAACCACACCTCCAAAAACCCCTAGGGTTTAAAAGGTTCATTTATTTGTAGTCTTGTTTGCGTTTTCTCCATGCGCTGCTTCGCATTGTGATAAATCCCCTCGTTCTCTAATAGAGAACTGATTTACTGAAAAGGTTATAGGAACTTCAAAAAGTTCCTACAGTCGGAAAGCCCTAGAACACGTTAAAATCCCTTTCTTCCTCATTCTGCTCAGTTTAAACTTCTGCAAGTTGTCTTGACCATGTCTACTTATCTAAACGTATTAAGTTGCTGTAATATGATTGGCTGATTAACTATTTCTGTTAAGTAATTAAACAGGTGATTCTAATGAAGTTGTTGGTGAGTGTATTTGTATATTAATGATTTACTGTTGGGGGTTATTGAAGCATTTTTCAATACATTATATTTCATTTCATTGTCAGTCAACCCTCATACACACTTCTCTTTAATGTCTGCTTTAGCTCTCTTTTGTAGTCTTTACTTCCTTCATTTACTGAATAGCTTCAGTTGTTTAAACCAAGCAAAAGGGTCAAACATTTCCCATGCCCCTTAATTCAGAGAATCTGCTTATTCATTCATTCATTAATTCATTCATTCATTCATTCATTCATTCATTCATTCATTCATTCATTCATTCATTCATTCA